>JAJPUD010001657.1:307296-405293 GCA_023553655.1 Myrmecobius fasciatus | reverse complement strand
TGGGATTTCTTTCTGGAGGTAATTGGTGGATTCTTTCAATTTCTATTTTATCCTCTGGTTCTAGAATACCAGGAATATTTTCCTTGATAAATTTCTTGAAAGATGATATATGATATCTGCTTTTTGCAAAATTCTAGACCCTAAGTTTTCATAATTGTTCAAGTGGAATCAAGGATGGAAAATATAGGGCAAGACGACCACCTGCAGGCCTCTGAATGGGCACTCTGCAAAACAATGGCTTTTTAAAAACTCTTGCCTCATTTTTATTTTTCCTCAGCTATAAGAAGCTACCAACAGGAAAATAAGAGAAAGAGAAGACACATGGTTTTTATGCCCCAAGCCTACTACTTGTGGTTATCCCAAAGATTCTCATGAATTCTGCCCTGCTTTCCATCTAAACATTGATTTCTAAGGAGAAGCCAGCTAACCAGAAAACAAATAAGAGGCTAAGGAATCTTGAAGATCCTAGTTCAAATTCCCAAGTTTCTAGGTACATATAAGTGAAGAGGCACAAATATACTCTGTATTTTCCAAATAGGTAGATCTCTACCTCCATAGCTATAGCATACATTCTTTTAGATTACCTGCACTCTAATATCTGTGTGAATGCGGATGCCAACGGAAAGAATAAATTACAAAACAAAATCTCAAATTCTTAAAAGGAAAAAAAATTAAAAAGTGGCTTGCATCCTATTCCAATGCAAGCAAAGCTGGAGTCATCCATCTTCTGGATGAAAATTATCAGGTACAAAGGTCTCATTAATTACAATGCAATAAAACATTAAATTTTAGAAAATTAAGTCTTTTATTAAGCTAAAATCTCTTTGTTCTATCTTTTAGACAGAAATAAACAGAAATTCTAGAAAGGATAAATAATTTTAGATCTTCCTTGCACATAATATTAATAGTTTTCTGTGAGGGAAGAGTTTACTTGACTGGTACAAGGAGAAGATCAAAGTATACAATCATCCTTGACAACATAGGGCAAATCCTGCTTGAGACACTAAAAGCAAAGGAATAAAGTTAGACTTCACTGACTTCCTTGCCAAATTGTCATATTTGTCTAATAATCTGTCAGACAGTTTTGCCAGAGGGCAATATTCAAGCTCGCAAATCTAGAGTTTCTAGAATCTTATGGTGTGTGCATATGTCATTGTTCATTTTTTTTTAAAACAACTAAGGTATTTATTGATCTTCGGGCACATCTACTGTTCTCTTTATGATTCTCAAAAATTACTAATGCTAGATCTGCAACTAAATTTATACTTTTAGCATATCCTGGGATATAATTTGAGCCTTGAGACTTAAACATCATCCACGGCAGACAGGTGCTCTTTGAAGAGACCTCTGGAGCATCCCTCACGTCAATTCTTTCCTTTATCCTCAATGCCATCTAACAGTAAAGGATCTCATTACTAACCAGTTCAGCAACTAAAATACTATAATCAACTGTTCTCCTCAATAATAAAAGTAAAGCTACTTTACTTTTTTAGTGCTATACCAATCAAACTCCCAAGAAATTATTTTACAGATCTAGAAAAAATAGTAGCAAAGTTCATTTGGAAGAACAAAAGGTCAAGAATTTCAAGGGAATTAATGAAAAAAAAGGCCGATGAAGATGGCCTTGCTGTACCAGATCTAAAACTATATTATAAAGCAGCAGTCATCAAAACCATTTGGTACTGGCTGAGAAACAGAGTAGTCAATCAGTGGCATAGGATAGAATCACAGGACAAACAAGGCAATAACTATAAACAATTTAGTGTTTGACAAACCCGAAGACCCCAGTTTCTGGGATAAGTACTCACCATTCCACAAAAACTACTGGGAAAATTGGAAATTAGTGTGGAAGAAATTAGGGCTTGACCCACACCTAATACCACATAGCAAGATAAAATCTAAATGGGTTCATGATTTGAATATAAAGAGTGATATTATAAGCAAATTAGAGGAACATAGGATAGTTTACCTCTCAGACCTGTGGAGATGGAATAAATTTATGTCCAAAGAAGAAGTGGAACTCTTAACTGGACACCAGATAGAAAATTTTGACTATATTAAGTTAAAAAGTTTTTGTACAAACAAAACTAATGCAGACAAGATTAGGAGGGAAGCAATAAATTGGGAAATCATCTTTACATTTAAGGGTTCTGATAAAGGCCTCACTTCTAAAATATATAGAGAATTGTCTTATATAAGAATTCAAGCTACTCTCCAATCGATAAATGGTAAAAGGATATGAACAGACAATTTTCAGATGATGAAATTAAAACTATTTCTAGTCATATAAAAAGGTGCTCCAAATCACTATTGATCAGAGAAATGCAAATTAAGACAACTCTGAGGTACCACTACACACCTGTCAGATTGGCTAAAATGACAGGAAAAGATAACGATGAATGCTGGAGGGGATGTGGGAAAGCTGGGACACTAATACCATTGTTGATGGAACTGTGGACAGATCCAACCACTCTGGAGAGCAATTTGAAGCTATGCTCAAAAAGTTATCAAACTGTGCATACCCTTTGACCCAGCAGTGTTTCTACTGGGCTTATATCCCAAAGAGATCTTAAAGGAAGGAAAGGGCCCCACATGTGCAAGAATGTTTGTGGCAGCCCTTTTTGTAGTGGCAAGAAACTGGAAACTGAAAGGATGTCCATCAATTGGAGAGTGGCTGAATAAATTATAGTATATGAATGTTATGGAATATTATTGTTCTATAAGAAACGACCAGCAGGATGATTTCAGAGAGGCCTGGAGAGACTTACATGAACTGATGCTGAGTGAAATGAGCAGAACCAGGAGATCATTACACATGGCAACAACAAGACTATATGATGATCAATTCTGATGGACATGGCTCTCTTCAACAATGAAATGTTTCAAACTAGTTCCAATTGTTCAGTGAAGAAAACCATATACACCCAGAGAGAGGGATATGAAATGTGGACCACAACATAACATTTTCATGCTCTCTATTGATGTTTGCTTGCATTGTGTTTCCTTTCTCTGATTTTTTTTCTTGTAGATAAGATTTTTCTTGCACAGCAAGATAAGTATGGAAATATGTATACATATATTCGATTTGTCAAGTATTTTAACATAATTAACATGTAGTGGACTTCCTGCCATCTAGGGGAAGGGTGGGGACTAGGGGGGAAAATTGGTAACAGAAAGCTTTGTAAGGGTCATTGCTGAAGAATTACCCATACATATATTTTGCAAATAAAAAGCTTTAATAAAAAAAAAAAAAAACTAACATTGATTCAATTTTGTCTCAGACTTCCTGACTAACCCTCAATACTCAAGAAGGTCAGATGAATAGTTTTCTTTGAAGCACCATAATTTGTTGAGTATAAGCCTTCCTTCCAGGAAATAAATGATAACCACCTTCCCCACTGGGGGACACAACTCTTCTGAATTTCTGACCTGAAAGAATGTGTCATTTTTAGCTAAGCGTTTAGAGATTAGCTTATCTGGAGGGATCCTTGTACAACAGTGAAAGACCTCATTTCATGGCATTCCACAACATAAAAGCTCTGTTCTATTCAGGTTAGTCTCAAGAATGCACATTCCCAGAGGGAGTTTGAGAAGATGGCAGAGTAGGGCAAAAAACACCAGCTCTTGTCACCTTTCTCCCATAAACAAGGCAATACATCACCTCAAGGAGAACTTAGCAGAAATAATTAACAATTGTCCTCCTAAGACAGGTTGGGAGAACCTTAGGAAAATAAGACCTCCAGAAACCACAATCAGCAAATAATAAGCCCAGAGGACACTGGGTCAGGTCTCAGGAGCCCCAAGCACAGTTGGGGTTTGACAGCTGAGCAGGGGAAGACTGAAGCTCAGCTCTGCTAACCAGATATGGGGGCAGCAGAGGGGCCGGGAGAGCTGAGTCTTTGGTTTCAATTCCAGATCAGAGAAGAGAGCTGAAGTTTGCAGCCACAGGAGGGATGGCAGAGAGCAAGAGTATTTGCCTTTGCAGGACAGTGTTGTTGGGGGCTCTAGCTGTGGCACAGGGGCAAGAGGAGTACACAAGATTGACCCCCAGACAGTGCTTATAATTATATGATGCCTAAAAGTCTAAGGCATTATTAAGTCCCACACCTTGGGACTAGTCCCTGATAATAAGAAGTTGCTAAAATAATAAAAATAAATGATAATAACAATAATAATAAGTAAGAAAAGAAGAAAAAGACTGGTCATAGATAGCCAGTATGGATACAGAGAAAATCTAGGTTCATACTCAAAAAAAAAAAGAAAAATGTCAGATGGTCACAAACGTAAACAGAGATTTTGGAAGAACTTTAAAAATCAAATAAGGAGAGGCTGAAGAAAAATTAGGGAAATAAATAAGAGCAATCTAAGACAACCAAGAAAATTATGAAAAGAAAGTAAACCAATTGAAAAAACAGATCACAAAAGCTTTGGGGAGGAAATAACTTCTTAAAAATTGGAACTGGCAAGGAAAACCTAATGACATTAAAAGATACCAAGAAATAATAAAACAAAATAATAAGAATGAAAAAATTAGAAGAGAATGTGAAACATCTTTTTTAGCAAAACAACTGAACTAGAGTATAAATAGAGATGACTATAGAGAGCTTACCTGAAAACTATAATTTAAAAAAAAAAAAAAGTCACCGAGGAAAATTGACTTGAAGCTCTAGAATGAGAAAATAAAATGGAAAAAAAAAATCCATTGATCACCACCTGAAAGAGATCCCAAGATGAAAACTCATACGAACATCATAGCCAAGTTTCAAAGTTCCAAAGTTAAAAAGAAAATACCACAAGCAATGAAGGGAAAAAAGGAAAAAAAAAACACACACACTATATAAATACTGTGGAACTACAATCCATTTAACACAAGATTTAGCAAGTTCTATGTTAAAAGAACAAAGCATTTGGAGCATTACATTTTGAAGAGCAAAACATCTGGGTCTCTAAGAATAACTTACCCAGCAAAACTGAGTGGGAAAAAAATATATATATTTAATGAATTGAAAGACTTTCAAGTATTTGTGGCAAAAAGACCAAAACTCAATAGAAATTCTGACATATAAGATCTAGAAGAAATATAAAGCAAACATTAAAGATAATTATAAAAGATTCAAATTCTTGAAAAGTGTTGTCTGTACTATTAAGAATGTTATTAGTTGGATAGTTTAAAACAGCATACATGTATGGGGTTGAGTATGATTGTGATGATTCTAAAAAGTAAAATTGAGTAAGGAAAGGTAAAATGGAGTAATTATCTCACACAAAGGAGACATGGATGGAAGAACTGTTACAGGGATGGAGAGTAACTAATGTTGGAACCTTATTCTCATCAGAACTGAGTTAAAGAGCAAAAGTTGAAAAGATTTCTACATTTACAATGAAATAAGAGAGAAGAAGAAAGGATACGTGAAGGACTTTTGGAAGGAGGTGTAAACCAAAAAGTTGGAGGCCTGAAGGAGAGAAAAAGGGAAGGATTTTTAGAGAGGGGTTAGATTAAGGAATAGGAGGGTAAGGGGAGATGATAAGGAAGGGACTCTTAAAGGTACGGATTAGGGATACACAATTAGTAATAATGTGAATGGGATTAACTCACCCATAAAATGGAAATAGATAGCAGAATGGATTAAAAACCAGGATCCAACATGTCATTTACAAGAAGCACATTAAAAAATGAAAGTTATACACAGAATTAATTTATTATACTTCAGCTGAAGCTAAAAAAAAAAAAAAGCAGAGGTAGCAACCATGATCTTGGATAGTTATAGCTTGAATAGATTTAATTAAAAGTGATAAATAGGAAACTACACAATGATAAAAGTTACCATAGAAAATGAATAGAACTATACTTATATGTACCAAATGCTGTAGCACCTAAATTTTTAAAGGTCAAATTAAATGATATATAGGTGGAAATAGATAGTAATGCTGCAACAATGGGGGACCTTAACCTTCTCCTCTTAGAGCTAGATAAATCTAACAAAACAAAATAAATAAAAGTTAAGGAAGTGAACAGAATCTAAATTAAGCTAGATATAATATATATGTAAAGAGAATAGAAGTAAATATACCTTTTTTCTCAGTGATCCATAGTACCTTTATAAAAATTAACCATACATAATGGAATAAAAACTTTAAAACTGGGAGAAAATTTTTATACATAGTTTTTCAGATAAAAATTTATATCTTAAATATATATAAAGAACTTTGTCAAATTTATAAGAATATAAGTCATTTTCCAATTGATAAATTGTCAAAGAATATGAACAGTTTTTAAGAAATCAAAACTTTATACTTATAAAAATGTTTTAAATCACTCTTGATTATAGAACTGCAAATTAAAACAACTTTGAGATGTCATATTATACCTATCAGATTGGCTAAAATGATAGAAGGGAAAAGTGACAAATGATGGAGACGATATGAAAAAATTTGAACAATTCATCTACTGCATATACACACATTTTTATGTCTAATAGTAGCCTTTTCTAAGGCAAGAGAGGGAGGGAGAAAAAAAATGCATAACACAACAAAAGAAAAGTAAGAGAGAAGCACAGAAAAGCAAGGTAGTTTTAAAAATGATATGTAGTACTTTAGTTTAGTTCGTATAGTTTCTGACTTTTCCTTGGCAGATAGATTCCCGAATATTTTGTATTATCATCCATTATTTTGAATGGAATTTCTTTTTGTATCTCTTGCTGCTGAACTTTGTTGGTAATATATAAAAATGCTGATGATTTATGTGGATTTATTTTGAATCCTGCAACTTTGCTAAAGTTGTGAATTGTTTCTGGTAGTTTTTTAGTTGAGTCTCTAGGGTTCTCTAAGATTACCATCATGTCATCTGCAAAGAGTGATAATTTGGTTTCTTCATTACCTACTCTAATTCCTTTTATCTCTTTTTCTTCTCTTATTGCCAAAGCTAACATTTCTAATACAATATTAAATAGTAATGGTGACAGTGGGTAGCCTTGTTTCACTCCTGATCTTATTGGGAATGGTTCTAGTTTGTCTCCATTACATACGATGCTTGTTGATGGTTTTAAGTAGATGATACTAATCATTTTAAGGAATATATAGTACTTTATTATATAATTTTTCAAAAAAATGGAAATTGTTAAATAAAAATTTGCAGCTTTATAGCAAGTCATCTGTTTATATTGTGCTGTGTACATAGAAATGTTCTTATTCAGTTCAAACTGAATAAAAAAATTTAAAAAAAAGAAAAAAGAATGCATATTTCCTCTTACCACCTTCCCTGGCACATATTTACTGAGCATGGATTTATACAGGACTTAGTCAATAAAAATTCATGACTTTCTATGGTAATGCTAGATTACCTGTGGGAAAAAAGGGTGAGAGGAGGTTGATCCTGAGTTGTTGTTATTGTTGTTGTGGAGTCATTTGGGGTTTTCTTGGCAAAGATACTAGAGTGGTTTACCATTTCCTTCTTGTTCATTTTACAGACAGGAAACAGAGGTGAACAGGACAAAGTCACTTTCCCAGGGTCACACAGTGTGACCCTTTTTTAAAGACACGAGTCTGAGACCCTACGTGTGAATTACTGAAAATGAGTGTTCCTGATTTCAAGTCCAGTATTCTATCCACTGTACCAGCTAGCTGGTCCTGAGTTAGCAATTGGCAACACAAATGGAAAATCAAGAGGGGCAAAGAGATTCTAAGGAAAAGACATGATTGAAACAGTAGGCCACTAGGTCCAAACTGAATAGAGAAGACAGATAAGGTAAGAGTTAAAGAATTGGGAAAGTAGAAATAGGTTAAGTACTAGAAATCAGCAAAAATTCAAAAGTTCAGAAGGAACAAGAGAGAAAGTAGCTAGAAGTGAATTTCAGAATACATAATTTTAGAGGTAGAACACATTTAGTTGATGATAATGGGTATGGCTGTGCTGATGTCACACAGTCAGTAAACATTTATCAAATACATATTATGTGCCAGACAGTATGCTAAAGTGCTAAAGATAGAAAGAAATGCAAAAGACAGTTCCTGTCCTTGAGGTACTCACAATCCAATGGGGAAACAACATGCAAACAGATAATGTGCAAACAAAGTTGTATATAGGATAAATAGGAAATAACTGACAGCAGGAAGACACTATCTTCAAGAGGGATCAGGAAGTGCTTCCTAAGGAAAGTAGGATTTTAGGTAGACTTGAAGAAAGCCAAAAGGCAGAGATGAAGAGGGAGAATTCCAGGCATGGAGGACACTATGACTTAGTAACTAAGTTGAAAAAAAAAATACTAAAGTACAGAGGTCTTTATCTTCTCTTGGTTCCAATATTCTATTAACTGCCTAGTTCTATGCTAAATAAAAAAGGCACAGTTGAGAATGCACCTTGAAGATAAGAAGATATGAATTTACATCTCCCCTAACCCCCACATAACAGCCAGGTGACCCTAGAGCAGCCACTTAACTTGGGTGCTCTCAGCAACCCACTAATTCTATGAGTTGCAGAAAAGGTTTAAACTTTTCTCTGATTCCAGGCCCTTCGATCCTTCAAAGTAGAAGCTGCTAGGTCCTGTGTGATCCTAATTGTAGCCCCCCGATATTTAAATTGTTTCTTTCTGGCTTCTTGTAATATCTTTTCCTTGGTATGATAGTTCTGGAATTTAGCCACGATATTTCTGGGGGACTTAATTTTTGGGTTTCTTTCAGGAGGTGATCGGTGGATTGTTTCAAGGAGTATTTTGCCTTCTGGGTGTAAAATATCAGGGCAGTTTTCTTTTATGATTTCCTGGAATATAGTGTCCAGGTTCTTTTTTTCATCATGGCTTTCAGGAAGCCCTATAATCCTTAGATTGTCTCTCCTAGATCTATTTTCCAGGTCAGTTGTTTTTCCTAGGAGATATTTCATGTTTTTCTCTATCTTTTCATTTTTTTTGTTTTTGTTCAACTGATTCTTGAAGTCTTGATGAGTCATTAATTTCCAGTTGTTCGATTCTAATTTTTAATGTCTTATTTTCTTCAGTTACTGTTTTTAGTTCCTTTTGCAATTGACCAATTACATTTTTTTGTTCACTGCATTCTTTTTCCATTTTTTCTATTTTATTTTGCAGTGATCTCATTTCGTTTCCCCATGTTTCTTCTAACTCTCTTTTAAGATTTTTTATGCAATCTTCAAAGAAAGCCTTGTGACATGGAGACCAATTTATGTCTCTCTTTGGGGCTTTTTCTGGAGTTGCTTTACCTTTAGGGACCTCAGGATTTGAGGTCTGTTCTTCCCTCTCTCCATAAAAGTTGTCTATGGTGAGAGCTCTTTTTGGTTTTTTATTCATTTTTTTTTAAAGGTGTGAGGTCTGTTTAGGGCAAAGGTGGGACAGCTGCTTTAATTTGCCCTGGGGCAGTTCTGCTGATTGAGTTATTTCAGGAACTGGGCAGTTCTGCTGATTGAATTATGTCAGGGGCTGGGCAGCTCCGCTGATTGAGTTATTTCTGGTGCTTATCAGACCTGTTGTTTGATTGATTGCTTTAAGGTGCTGTGTAATGGCAGCTAGTTACGATGCTCATCAGGGGTTCAGTGGTTCACAATCTATCCCCCTCAAAAGGCAGACCCTCCAAACCACCTGCCCACAATCAGGACAAATTGTTCCAAGAGGCTCGAAGAAGACTCCCAGGTGTGTGAAAAGCACAACGCTCCCACTCCTGTTCTGACTCCTGTTCCAGCTCCCTGCTCCAGCTCCCTGCCCCGGTCTCCCTGTGCTGCAGTCTGGGTTCAGTAGGCCACCCCCTGCCCCATTAAAACAGACCTGTTTTGAGGTTCTTCCAGAGTATCTTATTGTAGAATCGTGTTGTTCTCCGGATATTGTGGATTTTTTTGCTTCAGAATCAGTCTAGAGGCTTCATATTTTGTTGGTTTGAGGGGAGGTTAGAGGAGGTTACAGAGAATCCTGTCTGATCTCCGCCACCATGGCTCCACCCCCGGAAGGAAGTCCGGTTTAAACTTTTCTCTTGGAGATCTACAGACTAATAAATCACAGGTCTAATTCCTATCCTGAAGTCTATTTGAACAAAAATTCTTTCTTAGGCCCTCAACTTGAAAGGAAATAGTTCTAAATTTTAAAAATAAACAACTTTAACAATTTAATTTTCAAGATGACAACCACTTGTTAATATATCCCCTTATTCAGAAAATAGCATGATGTCTAAAGCCCCTTCCTACTTTTAAAATTTAAGATCCTATTATCTCTTAAACCAATTGTCCATCAATAACCATATAAAAAATCTCCAGCAAGAGTAATTACATAGTAAGCTCTGATAATTTCATTTCCAGTAGACTCTCACCCCAAAATACAACCCACATATAAAATGAGCATTCAGGTTCCAAATGGAAAGTTTTCTTCACTAGTTATGAGGAAAATATTTGAATTTAAATTTGGAACTTGAAGGGATTTAAAAATTAATCAATTCAATCTCCTCATTTTAACATTTTTAAAAGTTGTGTTATGTCTTTTGTATTTTGTACCCCAATCAACTCATCCCACCCCTATCTCCAATAGAATCACCCTTTTAACAAAGAAAACAAAACAAAACAAAACCGATGGACAAAACCATTTCCTCTGCCAGTGTGTGCAACGTTCAGGGTCTGCAGTTCAAGCAGCCACTCCCACTCCCTTTGGAGGGGAATGGGCCTTACATTATAGATGAAGAAACAGAACTCCAGGCAGGAGAGATGACTTGCCTAAAATCACAGAGCGTGTTAGAAGGCACAAGGGGACTGGCACTGGTTTATAATTGTTTAAAGAAACAGTGACTTTTTTCATTAAGGGGAAGAACGTGCTGATTCTTGGTGCCTCTGGAATACATTGGGTTTTAAAAGTGCCTGGTTATTGGAGGATTTCATTGTGTTGTTTTCCAAAACATCCTTTTTTGGCCACCTTGAATACTAAAGAAAAAGGGGGCAGCTAGGTGGCGCAGTGGATAGAGCACCAGCCTTGAAGCCAGGAGGACCTGAGTTCAAATCTGGTCTCAGACACTTAACATTCCCCAGCTGTGTGACCCTGGGCAAGTCACTTAACCTCAATTGCCTCAGCAAAAAGCAAAAAATAAAAAATAAAATAAAAAAAAAATAAAAAAATACTAAAGAAAAAGTAGAGAACCCAAAATGAATGTGGTAGATAGGGAAATATGTAATTCATATTGCTAAAGGATGATGAAAAACACCAGGCTTACTCGGGCTTTAGGGACAACTTGTTAGTAACAGCTGTTTGTCAAACACATGCCTAATGAATCAAGGCACAGTGTAGTGCTTGCAAAGGTAGAAAAGGCAACTTCCCAGTATAGCCAGCTTTATTCTCTTTAACTTTTATTAACAAAAAAAGTTGACACTGGTCAAAATGAATACACTGTTAACCTTCCTGCCTAATTCACTAAAATCAAAGCAAGTGATTCTGAAAAAATAGCAAAAATGTTTTATCTTCTATGTTATGTTAAGTATTTTTTTTGACAGTCCAAAAGTTTACTTAGAGAATCTCAGTGAATCCACAAAGAAACAAATTGAGGCAACAAAGACAATTTCAGTAAAGTGGCAGTATACAAAATAAATAAAAAAAGTAAACAGCACTTCTATAACAACAAATCCTAGAGAGAAAAAAAAGAAAGTCCCATTCAGGATAACAACAGCAGCAAAATTTGATAAAATCCTTTTGAGTCAATTTTCTTTTTTTTTTATATTTACAAATAAACTTTTTGCTTTATTTTTGTTGTTTAGTCATTGTCATATCCAACTCTTTATGAGCCCTTGGACCACAGTATACCAGGCTCTTCTATTCTCCACTACCTCTTGAAATCCTTTTCATGACATGATCTACCTATCTCATTCTCTACCATCACCTACTCTTTAAAAAAATTATATATGCATATATATATTTTTAATGTGCATTGCTTTATGAATCATGTTAGGAGAGAAAAATCAGAAAAGGGAAAAACCATGAGAGGAAAAAAACAAACAGAAACAAGAAGTGAACATAGCACGTATTGATTTACATTCAATCTCCATAGTTCTCCTGAATGCAGATGGTGTTTTATGTCCAAAGTGTATTAGAATTGCTTTGGAGTTTCTTTTAAGTATTGCCATTATGGTGCCATCATGAGTTTTGATTTGACTAAAAAGAAAAATACTATGGGCTGCAGTCCTCTCCCATGATTTGTCCTTACCAGTTCCATTAATATGCTTATGACATTAATGCCAATTGTGTTATTTGATAATGCTTGTCATGATAATAATTGTTTGCAATCCAATTTTGTTCAGTAATATGCATGTAAACTGCATACATGAAATAAATGTATGTACTAATATTTTTTATTACTATTTGAAAAGGCAAACACATATTTAACTGCTAAAAGTTACCTGTTAGAAAATTAATAAACACAAAAATGAAACTGATTCAAAAACCAATAATTTTTAAATTCCAACATTTATTAGGGCCTGTGATGTACAAAGGACATAGCAACTCTCCCTGTACTTGTTGCTATCCTCAGACCTTTTTCTTCCTCATCTCATTCTCCTAACCACCATCATAAAATTTTCTTTCTCCCAGTAGGATTTCAAGATGGCAGCCAAAAACGCTAACCAGAATCACTGTGGACATTTCTACATGGCACCGTGTACAATGGAAATGGAGAACACACTGAATTCACCTGTCATCGGGAACATGGTGGGGAGGAGTGGGGTGGGCCCTAGAAGGCAGGCCGCTATTATTTAACATTCAACAAAAGAAGGATGCAGAGTAAATGTTCCCAAGTAGAAGACACCGGGGAGAATAGAGGAGGGAGAGGGATGCTGACAGCTATCTTGGGCCATTAGGCAGTCTTATAGTCCTAACATAGACCTAGGACCACAGGGTCTAATTTATATGAAGGAACTTTTAGCACAATGTAAGGAAGAACCCTGTGAAAATTTAAGTTGTCTAAAAATAGAATGGATTCTGTTCACATGAAGGCTAGATAATCCTCTTCAGGAGCACTATGGAGGGAATTCCTATATCAGACAAAGAAGCAGGCTAAATGAGGCCCCTTGCAATTCTGGTGTTTTATGGAAAATACTAGAAAAAACAGAAAAGGCTTACTCAGACAAATTTTTCTGAGTGAGAATTCAGTTAAGAAAGGAAAATAAGTATCTGTGGTTACCTAATAAATATGATATAACTTCTAGGTTGTAAAGTAATGTCAAAAGATATGCTTATCTAGTTCATTTTTCATCCAGAACTAATAATAGTTTAGTGTTAATGAAATTAAAGTTTGATTATAGGCAATAAAAGTTATAGTTACACATCAAAGGTTATAGACAATGGAGTAGACAGTACATAACATACTGGAGGTGAAGTCTGGAAGACCTAAGTTAAAATCCCAGCCCTAGCAGCTGTGTGATCCTGGGCAGTTTTCTCAACTGCAAAATGAGGATAAATATAATAGTACCTATCTCTAAGGGCTATTGTTAAGGATCAAATGAGGTTACATACATACAGAATTTTATCAACTTAAGGTGATTTTATAATGCTAGCCATTAATACTGTTGCTTTTATTGCCATTATTAGTTGAAGGGAAAAACAAAATAGAAAAAAAATATTGAATTTATGGTATGGATGTCAACCAACCTGTCCTAGATTATAACTCATGTTTCCCATTTCTCGTTCAGTGTTGATCTGCAGCAGAAGTTTTTCATGGCTGATAAGGGTACCTAAAAAAAAAAAAATCATTATCTTCTAACATTTCTGCAGAACACATAATGGATTCAATCTGAAATAATATTTCAATATAATCATTCATATATGTCAATTCTAGATACTTAAAATCTTGAATGTATACATTATGTGATTATACAGTTCCTCTCTTCTCTGAAAGAGTATATAAATAATATACGTGATGAATCATATTCCTTTGAAATCTTTGATAAGCATCAGGTTAGGAGAGAAATGGAATCAGGGCATGGGGAATAATGAAAAAAAGCAATAATGATTTATTGCCTACTCATTCCTTGGATGCACAAAGGGCACTGCTTTCCAAAGCTGACAAGAAAAAGAGAAAGTCATTCTCATTGATTTTGGCCAATATAATTCAATCTTTCCCTTTTCTCTCCTCTATGTCTCACTCTAACTGGTTTAAAAGGAGCTTGGTTACTCTATCATCAGTCCTTTAGGCTCTGATACCCATCTTTGGGTTACTTTTTCTTCTTGCAACATCGAGTCAGTTTATGTCAATCCAAGTTTATCCCCTATCCACTACCCACCTTGATGTCTTTCCTTCTGCAACTGTAAAATTTGAAAAATCATAGTTGATAACATATTACAGGAATGCTATATAGTACTTTATAAACCTTAAAACATTATAAAAACATTTATTCCTTTATTATTGTTTTGAATTATTCCAAATTTACCATTTCTGAATTACTCTAAATTTATAAATTTCAAACACACGTTTTATGTTCAAGTGTATGTATATATCATGGTAAATGGTCAGAGAACTATTTTATCTTAGTCTCATGATAAGCAAAGAACATTGTGGGGTGAAGACAATGTTCAGTAGCCAGTAAGTTTGATCATGAGGTGTTGTGAATAAGGATACCAAGCTTCTGGTATCTGTCCCATTACAACCGTAAAAGATGTACATGTATGTGTGTGTGTGTGTATTATGAATACATGTATATGTGTAGGTATATACATACATACACATACAAAATATACATACTCTGTATTTGTGTGTGTCTGTGTGTAGAGATCCCTCTCTCTACATATATATATATATACATAAAATATATATCACATGCATATGTGTCAGCACATATGGTATCCTAAAGTTTTAAGCACAATACTGAGGTTTTTGGTACATCATGGAGGCAGGAGTAGAGTGAGTGGGTAGGAGTGTATGTATATTCCCTATTTACAAAACAATCTTTGCAGAGCCAGATTTTAAGCATAAAAGAAACCTTGGTTTATGTGTGATCAAGCAATATTTCTGAATTAATGGTAGGAAAGGGTTATTTATTATTTTTTCTGATGGGTCACTATTAGAATTTCTATGCAGAAGGGTCTTGAAGCTAATGTTTTTCAGTCACAGAGGAAAATGTTTTAAGTTTAACTCTTATTAAAGCTTTTTATTTGTATAACATATGTATGGGTAGTTCCCCAGCATTGATCTTTACAAAGCTTTCCATTACAAATTTTACCCCCAGTCCCCTCCCCTCCCCTAGATGGCAGGAAGTCCACTACATGTTAATAATGTTGAAATGCTTGAGAAGTTACGCAAGAAAAATCCTATCTACAAGAAAAAAAAAGAATCAGAGAAAGACAACACAATGCAAGCAAATGTCAATAGAGATCATGAAAATGTTACGTTGTGGTCCATATTTCATTTCCCTCTCTCTGGGTGTATATGGTTTTCTTCAGTGAACAATTGGAACTGGTTTGAGACAATTCTTTGTTGCAGAGAGCCATGTCCATCAGAATTGATCATCATGTAATACTGTTGTTAAGTTTAACTACTGCAAAACTTTAATAAATATAGCTAGTAAGTAATTACAGTGGTCACACATAGAAACAGATTTATTATACACATACCTGACATAGCTGGAGACAGAGATGGGACAGGATCCCAAGCCTGGTACAAGTGATGTGTGGGAATGTTGTCTCTCTTTGAGACCATTGCTTGAATTTCTTGCTCAACAATTCCCCTGATAACACTTAGTTTCCTCCCAAACCTAAAAGAATGTTTTAGCACAAAGGTTGGTCAGTATTTTATTTCCCCTCAATACAAGTGAAAACATTAAACATGCAAAGTTTCTTTGAATCCTCACCTATCCCTACTGACCTAATCTCTTACCCTCAGAGCCAAAAGTAATCTATTTCCTTGGAATTTCAAGTTAATGTGATAAAAAAAATTGATCAAAAATATAAATAAATAATGGGTTTTTAAAACAAAAATCATAAAAAGGAAACATGGAGCTAGCCATACAAAAATATTTATAGCTACATTATTCATTAGAGCAAATAATCTGGGGGAAAATTTTATTCTTCAACAACTGTAGAAATGCTGAATAATTATGGTAAAAAGGCTGAAATATTATGGCAAATAAGTGTAACAGAATATCATGGTCCGTTTAAATAAAAAAATAAAATAAAGAAACAGAGGGCCTATATTAGATAATGCAAAGAGAAATCATCAAAATCAGTATGCATGCAGCAAAACTGTATAATACTAACAACTATTTTTAATAAGAGAAGAAAAAGAAAAAAAGAAGGCATGCAAGTAAATGGCAGAAGAACTAAAAAGGAAAACCATTACATGTCTTGCCTCACTTATGAATATGTTTCCTTATGATTGGAGATGATGTTATTTTTCATTCTTTTTTACTATGTTTGGTACTGGAGGTACAAAGCATACACTGAAAGTTGGGGTAATGTTTTGCCCCATGTACTGTCAATTACTTGTTTTTATAGACAATTATTAAGTTTACAATTTAAAAAAAAATTAAAAAACAGACTTTTAATGTCATTAAATATAAAATGTAAAAATTTCCATCTCTATGGTTTTTTAAAGTTTAGAAATGCTTTTCCCACAATAACCCTGTAAAGTACATATCATTTGCATTAAAGATAGGGAAGCTGAGGTTCAGAGAAGTTATAAGATCTGCCCTTGATCATAATAGAACTGTAAACACAGGAGGCTGTGAGATAAAAGAACCATCAGGGAGGGCCAGCATGCAAATTCCAGCTCTGTTCTCTATCACCTGTGTCACCTGTGGTAAACCCTTTAAAGGACTCTGCAGGTAGATGAGGGGACTGGGCCAGGTGATCCTTCCAGTCCCTCTTATGTTCCAGTTCCCAGTCCTAGGACCGTGCTGAGCATAGCAATATTTCTTCTAGCCCCTGGGAGCTCTCAGTACCTTGTATCCAGGGCTTTAAGGGCTTTGTTCCGGGGCTGTTGCTCCAAGCAGCTCACAGCTGGATTGCCTGCTACAGGAAGGGTCATTGCACTTAGCACCAAGGACGTGATGGCTTGAACTGCAAGAACATTGATCTGGGTCCTCTCAGTATCTTCCTGTAAAAGGAAGGAATCTATTTTATAAATGAAGACAGAGGAGAGACAAAGGCATGCTTGCCCTGAAAACAAGAACATCAAGGGACTCTGGGATCTGACTGCAATGATGTGACTCAAAACATGGTTATCCAGGATTCCTTCCCATGTCTGGGAGCCTTTCAAAGAGCTTTTGTTTATGTGGGTGATACCTACTGATACTTATCCTATTAGAAATTAAAATGTCTTAGTATTATTATGAAGAGTTTTTACTTTATGAATCCCCTTAAAAGGGTCTCAGAGCCCCCTAGTGGTCTTTGAGATACACTTAGAAGAAAAGTGCAATCTCACTGTGAAAGGATACAATTTTCAATGTGACCCTGAGCAAGTCACTTAACCCCAATTGCATCAGGGGGAAAAAAAAAAGAGGACACTATTTCCAAGACGGTCTTTTAAAAAAAATTTTGTCCAAGTAAGACCAGGACATCACAATTAAGCTTCCACTTATATACAACCCCATTTAATAACTATCTTTATTTTTCAGAGCAAGGTTTGTTCAAGTATGACAAAATGTAAAACAGTCTTTACAGGAACTATTCCCTCAATATTTTGTTGGATTTCTTGAAGTCCAATTATTACTCTATACAGAGATGCCAGGATAGGCTTGGATATGTTTATACTCTGCAATATTATATTTTTTTCATCTTTAATCATACTTAAGTTTCCCCATTTTAATACTTTTTTTCTTTGCCTAACTACAGTCTCAGAAACTTGACTCAGAATACTATAATTTCTGGAAACATTATTCCTCTGCTCAAAACCTTTCAGTAATTCCTAACTGCCTCCCAAATTATCATGACTCCTTAGCTTGCCATTTCGGGACCTTCACAAAAAAGCAACACCCATCCTTTTCTGACATTTTTCATACTATTTTCTTGCACATAATCAATACTTCAACACACCGATTTTCCAATATTTAACAGTATTACTACTTCTTGGCCTTTGTTAAAGCTGTTCTGCAGGCCTCCTCATCTCCTAACTATAACTTAACTGAAATCCTCTCTAATCTTTCAAATCTAACAGTAAAGATCTCCTCAAAGACTGTTTTCTATATGGATCATTTCCTTAATCCCCCAATCAAAAAATGATCTTTCCTTCCTCAAACTCTAAAAGCACCATTTGTACATTTCTCATATACTTCATGCATTCTTACTAGTAGTACATTTAAGAGTCTTTGTATATATGTTATATCCCCATATCAAACTATAGGCTCCATGAAGGTAGAGACCATCTAACATGAATGTCTATTATGTCTTCCAAAAACATCAAATACAGTGCATTACTTATAATAGGTGCTTAGACATGCTAAATTTCATGACAGAGATAGGAAGTTTAAAGACTTGTGTTTAATGACCTCAAAAATGACTTGTGAAAAGTAAACCATAGAAGTATTTTCATAACTTTTTTCTAACTGATTTTCATCATCATAACTTCTATACAATTCTCATTTTGAACAATATGCAAAACTCAGAGAGATGTGAACTTTCAGAACAATTTTAACCTTTTTATGATTTCTGTAACATTTTAAAATCTTTCATTTCAGTGGTATCACATGAAGAATGAATGGGATTGACAATATTCCCCCAATCTGCATGTTCAGAATACAAAGAAATTATCTACTCATCTTAGTAATGAGTAATATCATCAAAAACACAGCTTTATGCTTCTTGCTACTATTTATTAAAACATTTGTAATTTTGAATATCTATCAAACTTTAACTTAAAAACAAACTCTTAAGTCAAGAATCATATTTATGTCATGGAGTTAGCCTTTTTGTAGCCTTACTTCTTGTTGATTTTCTTCCTGATCCATCACAATAGGCTGAGTTACAAGGACACCAAGAAGAGTAGCCCAGGTTTCTTCAAACTGTGTACGACTTGTCCAACCTAAAAAATATTAAAAGCAAAATTTTATACAACTAATAAACTCAAGCTAAATTAACTAACCCTTAGTGAAACGTTCAGGTTTCATATCCAAAAGGGAGTATTACAAGAAACGAGAAATTATCTTTCTGAGCACTTAAAAAATACTAACCCATTCATAGTAGAAGACCAATAAATATTAGCTAAATTAAATTCTTACCTATGGAACAGAGAAACTATGTTACAAAATCTGAATCAATGTGTCTTCATTTCTGCTCATACTCATCATTTTAATCAATATGTTTTACTAAGATTCATACCCAAGGTATTAATACGATAGATGAACTCTTTAAAGATTTCCTTTTCTTGAAGAAATTCTACAGGTATTTCAGGAAGTGTTGTACCAAAATCCCCTCCAGGTTTAGGTGACCATCCTAATTTCCATACCTGTTGGAATACATTAAATAGAATTACCTTATGAAGCTGTGTCTGCTTTTCACACAGAGAACAGAAGAACTCAGAGGGTTTGAGACTTCAATAATGATAATCCAGTCTTGATAAAACCTACTTGTATTCTTGATGAAAAATTATATCAAGCTAGGTTAACACTATCTAACCTACTAGGCTCAGTTCTATTGACATACCTGCTGTAAATTTATAAAGCATTTATGTCACTACACCATGAAATTTAACAACATTAATAATTCAAATAACTTTAATGCATGTTTATTAGGCACCTAACATGTGATTATGTACCTGATTAGTCAAAGGGGATAAAAAAATTTAAATGAAACACATTCCTTTCCCTGAAAATGATGATATTACAATAAGAATAAGATAAATATAATACAAGTGAAGAGAACATATGTGAGTTCTAAACATAATGAAAGATATAAGAAATTTAAGATAGTAGAGAGTATGTTTACAGCTGGAAAAATCAGAAGATGTGAGGATGGAGATGGCATCTAAAGTGGGCTTTAAAAACAAATTATAGGGGGCAGCTATGTGGTGCAGTGGATAGAGCACTAGCCCTGAAGTCAGGAAGATCTGAGTTCAAATATGGCTCAGACAACTTAACACTTCCTAGCTGTGTGACCCTGGGCAAGTCACTTAACCCCAATTGCCTTAGGGGGGAAAAATACACACACACACACACACACACACACACACACATTTGCATTTTAATTTGCAGTTTCTAAAGCATTATCCACAAAACAACCCAATGAAGTAAAAGAGTCTTGGGATCAGGGAAATGAACAAGTATTTGTTAAGATTAAGGGCCTGTGGTTTATACACTGTGTTAAATGTTTTACCAACATTATCTCATTTAATCCTCACAATAAACCCAGGAGGTTCAGTGCTCTTATATTCAGTTGAGGAAACTGTCACAAAACTCTCACAAAAACATACACAAAAAAAATGATATTGTATTCTCATGGAAGTAGAAACAGATTTTACTCACCAAGGGAGGCACTCTGGTATAGCTATTGACTAGAGGCAGCCTAGCAAGGCTGATGATAATGTTTTTCAGTACAGGAGTAAGGAAAGCTGGAATTCCACTGTTCCTCTTGTGACCCAAAGCCAACACAGTCTGTAATGCTGCCACCATTTCCGCAATCATTTCACAAGCAGTGGTAATATACTTGGGAACTTAAGAAAAAAAAAAAGTACAGTTGGTACAGTTGCAGACAAATTCATGCATTGAGATGAGAAAAGACATAATTAATATTCTATTAAGAACAACAGTTTGGCCTATCCACTAGTCTTATCAGACTTAAGAATTTCAAGTCCCACACTAGGAAACAAGCAAAGAAGTAGCAACAATATAGTAAAATAATATTTGGTAGCAAATATTTAGAACAGCAAGTTTTTCTGTTTGCAAAGAACTGAAAAGTAAGTTAAGTGCCTATCAATTAAGGAGGAGGCAAGTTATGATACATGGCTGTAAGAGAATATTAGCATACCGTGAGAAAAAAATAATATGATAGATACTTTGGGTACCCATAAATATTCATCTAGTTAGATGAACTGAAATTTATTATGCATTTACCGTGTACAAGGCATTACACTTTAAGCATTGAGGATAGATACAGAAAAAGGCAAAAACATGGTCTCCATTTCAAGAGGCTCAAATTCTAAAACAGAAGGAAACGTGCAAATAACAAGGTACAAACAAGATTTAAACACAGAGAAGTTTCAAAGCTCACAGGTTTGAAGATATTGGAGATATATACTAGGAAGGAGAAGATATTGGAAGAAACAAGAAACAAAAATTTAAATGGCATGGGGCTACAATAAGGATTACCCAAGACCTAGCAGCTACTATGTTAAAGTAATCTAGGTGTTTAGAATGTTATATACCACAGAGCAAAAGAGTTGAGGTTATGACCAAGGGTAACTTACTCAGGAAAGTTAAGTATAATCCTGAATAGTAAAAAAAAAAAAAAAAAAAAGGACATTTGATCACCTCAAAGACTTTCAGGTCTTTGTGACAAAAACTTAAGGGAAAATGTGACAAATAACACCCAAGAGAAATACAAAGTAAATATGAAAGACCAATTATAAGGGACTCAATAAAGTAAAACTATTTTTTCATATATGTGAAAATATTAGCAGTATTTATGATTGTCATCATTATTTGGGTGGTTGGAGAAAAAGTCTTGGGCTGAGCTGAATAGGATGAGGTGATTCTAAAATAATAAAACTGTGTAGGAAGAGATAAAAAACAGTAATTATCTAATGAAGGAGACATAAAAGGAAAAACCAATACAGAAGAAGCTAACAGGAGGAAGGGTGGGTAGTGCTAGAGCTTTACTTTCATCAGAAATTGCTAAAGAGGAAATATATCTTATCTATCTCCATTTCTATACCTATTTATACCCAGAAGGTTATAAAAGTCGTTTGAATTTAGAAAGAAATAATACAGCAAGGGGAGAAGATGTGGGGAAAGGATAAGAGAAGAACCTTTAGAGGGTTAAGGAATAGGAGGAGGGCAAAGTAGTGGGTGGAGTCAAGCAGAAGAGTGAAAAAAGAATAATGAGGAAAAATGGAAAGGAGGAAAATACACAAGTAATTGTAGCTTTGAATGTGAATGGGATGAATTTAACTATATGAATATAAATGTAAAATAGTTTTATACAAATAAGCTCAAATCTAAATATTTGAAGTAATATTTATTATTCATGGGTTGGCAAAACCAATATCATTTTTAAAATGCCAACTTTACCTAATCTATTTATTCAAATGCCAACTTTACCTAATCTATTTATTCAATGTTATCCCAATTAAATTACTAAAAAATTATTTTTACTGAGTTTGAAAAAAATTGTAATAAAGTTCATCTGAAAGACCAAAAGGTCAAGAATTTCAAAGAATAAAGATGTAAAGTAAGTAGATTCAGAAGTATTAGAAGAACTTAAATTATAAGAAAGAGCTCTACTGAAGTAGAAAAAGGATAATTTTGATTATTTTAATTAAAATTTTCTTAGATAAATAAAACCTATGTAACCAAAAATAGGAGGGATGCAAAAAATTGGAGGAACACAAACCTTTTATAGACAATCTCTCACATAGGATGTAATTAAATTGGAATAATGCTATGATTGTAGTAAATGATGAGCTGGTCAATTTAGAAAACCCTGGAAAGACTTAAGAGTTATAAAGGAAGATGCTATCCATCTTCAGAGAAACAGATGACCAGTAGAAATAAGCATAGTAGAGTACATATATGTGTATGAGTATATGTGTGTACACATGTGTAAGTTTATAGGTATCTAGGTATATGTATATATATCCACACTTAATTTTTGCCTTTTGGGGGCAGGGAAGAAGGGAGAGAGAGAAAAAAATGTATAAGTGCACAGTAGAAAACAAAAGAAAACCAAAAAGGAATCAAAGAAAAGCTGGGCAGTTATGAAAATGGAAAGATATTGGTTTATATTAAATCTTCTCTTATGTCTGACATGTACATAGCAATTTTTTTCCTTTTCCATGTTGTATTTAAACTTAAAATTAAAAAAATATGTAAAAAAGATTTATATGATACATATAGAAGGGACCAACAGTAAGAAGAAGGAGGATTGGGATTGGGGGCTATGTGTCTGGGAAAGGCTTCTTGAAGAAAGTGTAAGCTGAATTTGAAGGAAAGCTGGGAGGTGGGGGAGAGGGAAGATCTGGCTGGGAGGAGGCTTGTGAGATATGATCCTCTGCCTAGAGGCCCTGAGCAGAAGGCACTGCAATAGAGCAGTGTGAAGTAAGGAGGGCTTGTGCCAGGGCAGGGGCAACTGTGATTGGAGAGAATGAGACAAATACAAGAGGTGGGATGAAGATAGAAAGGAAAAGACTTGACAACAGACTGAGAATGTGGAGTTATGAGTCTGTGTAACTGGCAGAATGGCAGTGACCCCAATTTTAATAGGAAATTTGAAAAGAGAAAGTTGAATTTGAACTGCACATGTGGCATCTGGCTTAAGATGTCAACAAAGCACAGGCATGTCATGCTTGTCTTGTTGACACAGTAAACTAACTGATATCTAAGGTCAGAAAGCAAAGTGTCTTCTAAAAAAAAAGTAAAGGAAAATCAAGAAACTGCTTTTTACTGTCCAAGTTAGTGGGAAGAATAAAGCGTAGTTCTTTTGAAAAATGAGAGGACTTCAGGACAAAAACAAAATAGGCTAAGAATAAAGAGACAAAAGGAAATCATGGCATGAGGAAGCCAGATAATTGTGACACAGAACCTGTGGAGTCCTTGGCATGAAATAATACACATGAGGCTCCTTCCACAGATTGGGAGGAAAAGAAAATGGAACAGAATCTTACACTCCATGGGAGATCTCCAGGAGCAGGAACAAAAGAAAGGATCATTACAGAATAATCCAGAATACTACAAAAAGAGGAAATAAATTAGGAGTTTTGGAAACAAATCACAAGACTGACTAGGAGACATGGTATAGTAGCAGTGGGAAATTTCAATTATCCAGGCTTCTGACAGATTCATAAGGAGACTATCACCCAACAAACTGAAATTTTTTAAAAAACCATGAAGTTTTTTAAAAACCACAGAGAAAAGAATGACAATAGCCACTGACAGCAGGAGACTGAAAAAAGAGAAAAAGAACAGGCAGAGCTGCCTGAATTCTCTTACTGCTAAGGAGAATAGGTTTTATGGGAATGAACCAAAACACTTAACAAGGAGCTGCCAAGCAAGAGAAGCAAAGGGGCTAGTAAGATGGCCCCCTTCTGTACTGGATGAGCTCCATTTATCAGGCTGGGGATGAGCTAGCTACTTAGAGCCTTTAGACTATGTTATGGCAGAATTTGTCCATAACATTGGAAGGACCTTGAGGAGAGGGAAACTACTAGAGAATGGTAAAAGGGTAAATGTTATCTGGAATTTCATAAAGAAAAGAGAATGAGGAGCAGCTAGGTGGCGCAGTAGATAGAGCACCAGCCCTGAAGTCAGGAGGACCTGAGTTCAAATCTAGTCTCAGACACTTAACATTCCTTAGCTGTGTGACCCTGGGCAAGTCACCTAATCCCAATTGCCTCAGCAAAAAAAAAAAAAAAAAAAAAAAGAGAATGATATATGAGGTACTCTGCATCTGCAGAGAATGAACATGTTTCATTAATAGTTCTTTTAAACCAAAACTGATTTCCATAATGATTCAAGAGTTCAATTTCTTTTCTTTTCTTTGTTTTTTACTTAAAGCTTTTTATTTGTATAACATGTATGGGTAGTTCCCCAGCATTGATCTTTACAAAGCTTTCCATTACAAATTTTACCCCCAGTCCCCTCCTCTCCCCTAAATGGCAGGAAGTCCACTACATGTTAATAATGTTGAAATGCTTGACAAGTTGTGCAAGAAAAATCCTATCTACAAGAAAAAAAGAAAATCAGAGAAAGGCAACACAATGCAAGCAAATATCAATAGAGATCATGAAAATGTTACGTTGTGGTCCATATTTCATGTCCCTCTTTCTGGGTGTATATGGTTTTCTTCAGTGAACAACTGGAACTGGTTTGAGATAATTCTTTATTGCAGAGAGCCATGTCCATCAGAATTGATCATCATGTAATACTGTTGTTGCTGTGCATGATGATCTCCTGGTTCTGCTCGTTTCACTCAGCATCAGTTCATGCAAGTCTCTCCAGGCCTCTCTGAAATCGTCCTGCTGGTCGTTTCTTACAGAACAATAATATTCCATAACATTCATATACCATAATTTATTCATCCACTCTCCAATTGATGGGCATCCCTTCAGTTTCCAGTTTCTAGCCACTGCAAAAAGGGCTGCCACAAACATTCTTGCACATGTGGGTCCCTTTCCCTCCTCTAAGATCTCTTTGGGATATAGGCCCAGTAGAAACACTGCTGGGTCAAAGGGTATGCACAGTTTGACAACTTTTTGAGCATAGCTCCAAATTGCTCTCCAGAACAGTTGGATCCGTTCACAGCTCCACCAACAATGTATCAGTGTCCCAGTCTTCCCACATCCCCTCCAACATTCATGGTTATCTTTTCCTGTCATTTTAGCCAATCTGACAGGTGTGTAGTGGTATCTCAGAGTTGTCTTAATTTGCATTTCTCTGATCACTAGTGATTTGGAGCAACTTTTCATATGACTAGAGATGGTTTTAATTTCATCATCTGAAAATTGTCTGTTCATATCCCTTGACTACTTATCTATTGAAGAGTGGCTTGAATTCTTATATATATGAGACAATTCTCTATACATTTTAGAAATGAGGCCTTTATCAGAACCATTAAATGTAAAGATGATTTCCCAGTTTGATGCTTCCCTCCTAATCTTGTCTACATTTGTTTTATTTGTACAGAAACTTTTTAACTTAATATAATCAAAATTATCCATCTGGTGTTCAATTAGGAGTTCCAGGTCTTCTTTGGACATAAATTTATTCCATCTCCACAGGTCTGAGAGGTAAACTATATTACGTTCCTCTAACTTGCTTACAAAATCCCTCTTTATATCTAGATCATGAACCCATTTAGATCTTACCTTGGTATGTGGTGTTAGGTATGGGTCAAGCCCTAATTTCTTCCACACTAGTTTCCAATTTTCCCAGCAGTTTTTGCCGAATAATGAGTATTTATCCCAAAAGCTGGGGTCTTTGGGTTTATCGAACACTAGATTGTTAAGGTTATTGCCTAGATTGTCCTGATAACCTATCCTGTGCCACTGATCGACTGCTCTATTTCTTAGCCAAGAGTTCAATTTCCATTTTGTATTATTTTTCTTAACATTATTGCAATCTATACATACACACTTTTCCTTATAGTTAGTGAATATCTGAGGAAGTAAGAAGAAATCACTAAGGGCAAGCCCATCTTCATCAAGAACAGGTCATTTAAAACTAACTTCCTTATCATCTTTCTTCTTTTTAAAAAAAATTCTATTTATTTCATTAAATAAGAAAAAAAAAGTAAAGAAAGACAGAAAAGGAAAATAAAAATAAAATAGAACAGAACATTGTCATGTGCCTAGCAGAACATCAGGGAAGATTCAAAATATATAACAATAAATTTCCATTTCAAGAAAGGATATGTAGTAGTAGAAGAAATTATATTCATAAGTGTCCATCTTTTCTTTACTTCCTTGAAGGTTGTTCTTTTGTTCTCTCTGCTGTGCATTTTTTTAACTTTTATTCTTTTTTTCCCCCTTTAATCTCCCCATATCCCCCAAGCAGGCAATAATTAAGCAGATATATTTGCACACACACATAGAAACACATAGAAACACGCACATATATGTAGAGCTACATACATACACATACACACATATATTTACATGCATACACCTATATATAAACATGCATCTAAAACAATATTTGTATGGCTGATATATAATGTAGATTTCTCTCTTGATTAAATCTTTAAGCTTGACTTTGTCTAATATCAATGATGACTATTTTTTTCTAATAAATTCTACTCCCGATCCTTGTTGTAGTGTATGCATATATTTCTTCTTTCCTATCCCTGCCAACTCTTCTATTTTATTCTACTCCTTAATTTGCCCTGCTATTACTTAGCTATTACCAGGAATTCCTCCCTTGACTTTTTTCCTCACCTTTCCTCCCTTATTTCTTTATAGATTTTGGAGGGTGGTATACCCTTCGTGGTACATATGCAGTGTTGCCTATTTAACCCATTCCTGAAGTTGATAAGACAACTACAAGCCTACTTGCCCCCAATAATGCTTCTGGGTCTATTCTTCCTCTGTTCCTCATGTGAATGGCACAATTACTATTTTTACCTTTTTCTAGACAGTTTTGCTGTTTAGAATCGGATCTTATTCAATTCTGCTCCAATCTAATTTTTAGCTACCCAATTAACAATGTCAATCTTAAACATATGATATATATTTCCATGTAAAAAACAAA
This sequence comes from Myrmecobius fasciatus, assembly GCA_023553655.1. Taxonomy (NCBI): domain Eukaryota; kingdom Metazoa; phylum Chordata; class Mammalia; order Dasyuromorphia; family Myrmecobiidae; genus Myrmecobius; species Myrmecobius fasciatus. Next base: position 377,944 of record JAJPUD010001657.1, on the reverse strand, counting down.
TGATTTGTCCATGTAAGTTCCTTGAAATTAATTCTTGATATTGAATCTTAGAGCTTAAATTATCTATTGAGTTCAGGTTTGTTTCAAAGTTCTGAAAATGTGCAAATTTGCTGAATGTCCATTTTTTTCATTCAACATTATGAATAATTTTGCTGGATATGCTGCTTTTAGTCGCAAGTCTAGTAATGCTGATTGCTGATAAATATGATTTCAGGATCTGCAGTTTTTTATTGTGGCTGCTGATAATTCCTGTATAATTCTAATTTTACTTTCAATGTATTTGTTTTTTTCTTGTTTCTTGCAAAATTTTCTCTTTGATCTAGGAGTTTTGAAATTTGGCAATAATAGCCCTAAGGGTTTTCCACAAAGGATCTCTGAGGTGGTAATCACTGGATTTTTTTCTATTTCTACTTTCCCCTCATGTTCTATCACTCCAAGACAATTTTCTTGGATGATTTCTGGCATTATTGTGTCAAGGTTTTTTTTTTTTTGTTGTTTGTTTTGTTTTGTTTTTTCCCTGTTTGTTTTGGTTTTGGTCACAGCTTTCAGTTAATCCAATTATTCTTATATTTTTTTTCTGCTTGATCTGTTCTTCAGATCTGTTGTTTTCCTATTTTTTCATTCTTTATAATCTGTTTTCTTCTTTCTTGGTCACTCATAGCTTCACTGGCTCCCCCTCACCCAATTCTATTTTTAAAGAGTTATTTTCGTCTTTAAGACTCTTATCTCCTTTTGTAGTTGGTTAACTTTTTTTTCAGAATCTTGTTTTTCTTGGCTGGCTTTACTATATGTGTCTCATTTGATTTTTAAATTCTTTTTTCCTATAAATTCTCCCTGGGCAGGGAGCCATTTAACATTACTCTTTGGGGTAGAAGCTTTTTTTTTTTTTTTTTTTTTTTAACTTCAGTGTCCTCCTTTGATCTTCCCTGCTCTATGGTTGGCTTCTTTCTTCTTTGCCTGTTTATTTATTTATTTATTTAAATGAAAAGTATTAGATTAAGCACCTCTAATCTCAAAGTGGGGATATGGTGCTTTTAGCTTCATTTCAGCTCTTCCCTCAGACCTGGAACCCCAAACCAAAAGCTCCCCCTTCCTGCAAGTACCAATAGCCAGCAGCATTTCTACCCCCTTCCCAGTATTTCTGGGGAGCTACCTCTGAGGTGTTTGCATTTTACACTAGAGTTTTTTTCTCCTGAGGCAACTGGGTTTAAGTGACTTGCCCAGGATCACACAACTAGGAAGTGTTAAGTGTCTGAGAACAGAGTTGAACTTAGATCCTCCTGACTTCCATTTTACACTAGTTAATTCAGGCCCGGGACCTTTCTTTGGATCTTCTTGGAATGTACCAGGAGGATCCTTGTTCTTCCCCAAGAATTCTTGATTTTTCAATACTCTTTGTTTAACCTGAGGCACAAAATTATTCTGTTTGTGGGGGAAATCTGGAGACTAAAATTTACTGATCTACTCTGCTATTCCATCTTACCATTTACTTTAATAGCATTATTTAATAAGTATCTTAATGTTCTCATGCTGAGAACACTCCTTAAAGTTACAATATCATGCTTGTGATGCATATGGAATATGCAGTCTGTTAAAATCCCCAAAGCTTTTCCAAATGAAATGCTTTCCGACTAGCTCTTCCCATCTTATACTTTGGAAGTTGTTTTTTTTAAACCTATATAAAAGCCTTTTCATTTATTCTTTTGGGCTTTGTATCACCTGCCATTTGGATAAGTGTGGTGGTCTTTATCTGAACTAGGTGGATTCAAAATGAGCTGAATGGCTAGACCCAAAAAGGAAATTAATGATCCAACAATCACTTCGGATAAAAAATTCTAGTGATGTGTCCTAGGAAATTGTGCTTGACCCCGCTACTGCTTAACATTTTAATTAATGACCTAGATAAATAAAAATTCAGATAAAGACCACCACACTTATCCTATTGGTAGGTGATAAGAAAGCCCAAAAGGATCTTACCAAACTGCATATTCAATATGCATCACAAGCATGATATTGTAGCATTAAGAAAAAATATACTAGAGAAGTGAAAATGATATTGTATATTGACCTGTTCAGACTACATCTAGAAGACTGTTCTCAGCATGGAGCACTATGGTTAAGGAAGGCTGCTGTTAATGAAAAAAAATATGCAGAAGACAAGTAGGATGATGCAAGGCTATGAAATTATGACATGTGAGTACTGATTAAAAAAATCATGGAAGCTTCACTTGTAGAAAATACAGTATATGGAATGTTATGGGTTCTTCTGAAGGGCTGCCATGTAAAAAATCAATTAAACTTGTTCTGCTTGGGCCCCAGAAAGCAGAACTAGATGCAATGGAAAGAAGTCAGAGCGCTAAATAAAAATCTGTGATAGCTGAAAAATTCCTAACAATCTGAGTTTTCCAAAAGCAGAATAGACAGTTTTAAGAAATGTTAGGTTTCTTTATTCAATGTTTTCAAGCATAGGTTGAATGATTAATTTTAGATATGCTGTGAACTGATGCTAAGTGAAATGAGCAGAACCAGGAGATCATTATACACAGCAACAAGACTATATATGATGATCACTTCTGATGGACATGGCTCTCTTCAACAATGAGATGTTTCAAACCAGTTCCAACTGTTCAGTGATGAAGAAAGCCATATACTCCCAGGGAGAGGCCTGTGGGATCTGAGTATGGATCACAACATAGCATTTTCATGCTTTCTGTTGATATATTTGCTTGCATTTTGTTTTCCTTCTCAGGTTTTTTTTTTTTCTTTCTAGATCCAATTTTTCATGCGCAGCAAGATAACTGTATAAATATGTATAAATATATTGGATTTGTCATATATTTAAACATATTAACTTATTTAACATGTATTGGACTACCTGCCATCTAAAGGATGGGGAAAGAGGGAAAAATTTGGAACAGAAAGTTTTGCTAGAGTCAATGTTGAAAAATTACCCATGCGACACTGATGCATTGTTGGTGGACCTGTGAACGGATCCAGCCATTCTGGAGAGCAATTTGGAGCTATGCTCAAAAAGTTATCAAACTATGCATACCCTTTGACCCAGCAGTGTTTCTATTGGGCTTATATCCCAAAGAAATCATAAGAGAAGGAAAGGGCCCCACATGTGCAAGAATGTTTGTGGCAGCTCTTTTTGTAGGGGCTAGAAATTGGAAACTGAAGGGATGCCCATCAATTGGAGAATAGCTGAATAAATTATGGTATATGAATGTTATGGAATATTATTGTTCTGTAAGAAACGACCAGCAGGACGATTTCAGAGAGGCCTGGAGAGACTTGCATAAACTAAGGCTCAGTGAAGTGAGCAGAACCAGGCAATCATTATTCACGGCAACAACAAGACTATATGAGGATCAGTTCTAATGGACGTTACTCTCTTCAACAATGAAATGCTTCAAACCAGTTCCAATTGTTCGGTGAAGAGAGCCATATACACCCAGAGAGAGGGATGTGAAATGTGGACCACAACATAACATTTTCATGTTCTCTAATGAGGTTTGCTTGCATTGTATTTCCTTTATTGGATTATTCTTTCTTGTAGATATGATTTCTCCTGCACAAAAAATGATGCAATAACTATACATATATTCGATTTCTTAAGTATTCTAACATAATTATCATGTAGTGGATATCCTGCCATCTAGGGGAGGAGTGGGGAGTAGGGGGGAAAAATTTGTAACAGAAAGCTTTGTAAGGGTTAATGTTTAGGATTTGCCCATACATATGTTTTGCAAATAAAAAGTATTAATAAAAAAAAAAGAAAAATTACCCATGCTTATGTTCTGCAAATAAAAATCTTTAATAAAATAAAATATTTTTAAAAATTTAGGTAAGCTATAGAAGGGATCCTTGTTCAAAAATATATTGGATTAAAATAGAATGCCCTTTTGGTTCATTAGAACTGATATTCTGAGATTCTAGGATAAGCTGGATAGTTGTGCTTAATGTCCACTGAAAAATAGAGATAGCAGCTATTAACATGTTACTATGAAATTAACAATAAGGCATCTTCTGGGGTCCTGGAGCAGGTATCCAAGACATGCATGGAAACTTCCAAAGATGTCTATTTCTATTGATTTAGATACAAACAATCTTATCAGAAAGAAAAAGCATAGCAGAATCAGAAGGCAAAAAAAAAAAAAATACTGCAGACTTCAGCTAGCACAGAAATGTTACTTTCACCTCTGTGAAAAAGCAAAAGTAAGACTTCAGAACAGAAAGAGACATATATAGTTAAGACTATGTTGTCTGGGGCAGCTAGGTGGCGCAGTGGATGGAGCACTAGCCCTGAAGTCAGGAAGACCTGAGTTCAAATCTGGTCTTAGACACTTAACATTCCTTAGCTGTGTGACCCTGGGCAAGTCACTTAACCCGAATTGCCTAAGCAAAAAAGCAAAAAAAAAAAAAAAAAAGACTATGTTGTCTGACTTACCGACATTAATCATACAATGATTCATTGTGTCTAAGGGACTCATGATGTTAAGATTTCACCCACCCCTAGATGGAGAACTGAAAGACTAGGGTACAGACTGCAACACTTTCCCCCCTTTCTTTATTTTTCATACATTCCTCTCTGCTCCCCTCACCCCATGTGGAAATACTTTTGCATGGCTTTTTATGTAAAACGAGTATTGTATTTTTTGTCCTTTCAATGGATTAAAGGGGAGATTAAGGGAGGGAGAGAGGTAATGACTTTACTAAAGGTCTTTGAAAAAAGATAGTTTTGTATTAAAAAGAATTTTTATTCTAGTGTAGGCTGAATGAGATAACTTTTGATACTTTAGCAAAGCGTGAGATTTTATGATCCCTCCCTTCCAGTAAAGACACAACAACAACAACAAAAAAAAATCCAAAATAGGAAATTTCTTCTTACATGGAAAACATTTTTTGAATAAGAAAAGAAAAATTGTCTTATAAAACTCACCCTGCATATCTGAATCAACTTCATCTTCACTGATTCCTCTTGGAGTATTCTTCCTTCTTTCTGGACTAAGAAGTTGGTCTCCAGGTTGAACTGCAACTAAAATTACACAAATACCAAAAAATGTATTTCAATATAGTTTAACAATTATATAAATTATCACACTTTCTTAGCCTTGAGAATTCAAAGCAGTGGCTCTATGTTGTGGCCATCCTGGTTGAGAGCTCAAAGTATATGAGCTTTGTTCTCAGAAGTGAGATGAATGAGGCAGGAGACTCATAGAGTGTGAAAAGAGCTCCAGTGTATTATGCTGTACAGCCTTGTTGATGTACATTTTTGCAAGCATGATCAGCACGTAAACAAAAGGCAATCCCCAATCACCATTTAGAGAAGCATTTCGTGGGTTTTGCACGTGCATGGTATTTGTCAATGGGAGGAGAGCCATTCCAGCAATTTAGCAACCCAATTACAGGTGAGAAACCCTGTCAAGGCATCCTGGCTTACCAACAACTACACTGTGACCCTCAGATCCATCCCTTTCCCATGTGGCACATTACTGCTCCTTGCTTAACAAGGGCATTTCTGCAACGTGGCAGTAAACTTATTGTGTACCAAGGGTCGAGATGGCCTCTGACTCCCTTTTGGCAGAATCCCTTAGGTAGAGCCTAGCAGCTCTATGTTCTGTCAATATAATAGTATAAATTATATCTGTCCTTATAAAAAACAATCATATGCCTAGGCAACAAATCAATTTCTCAATGAGCAATTAAGCCCCAATCATATACCAGGACTCCTTTGAGTTGAACAGATAAAGCTGAATTTTTGAAACTCTTCATATACACAAAGAATCAGAATTTTAAATTCTGGCTGTACCCTTCACAATTTCTAAAATCTAGAATTCTTACCTTTGAATGTTTATTTCTAAATTATGCATTACAAATATTCAAATTAAAACCATTTATACAATTAAACTTCAAAATAATACTGTTATAAAGTTCAATTTTTTAGAAAGTAAAATTTTAAAGCAGCCTCTAAGTTCCACTAAATAATATTCAGTTCTTAAAAATGTTGGCCAATGATCTTCAGTTGGCTTTTTTGGCTTTTTTTTTTTTTAAAGAAAATGCTAAAAAAAATAAAAATAAAAATAAATAAATAAAAAAAGAAAAAGCTATTTTATTTTCACGATATATTAGTATTAAAATGTGGTATGGAAATATTAGTGACAAATGAAGGAAGGGAAAAAGTAATTTTTAAATGTGATTTTATTAATCTAATGTTCATTTAAGACTAGTAATTCCAAACACCAAAGCAGGGCAAGGGATCAAAAAGCTAACTATGGTTTAAAAGTAATTCTAGGAAATGTACAACTTCTGGCCTAACTGCTAAAATATTGAACGATAGCAGATCTCTTCTGAAAGAATTAAAGGAAAAAAAGGCAGTGATAGATGTTTTACTCACTTGCTTCTAGAATAAATCGAACACAGTGAATTAGGGAGCACACGTGGGTAACATACTCTATTGATGACAACATATTCCAAAGACCAGGCAGATGCAAAGTTAGACAGCAGCAATCCAGAACAGCCTGTAGATCCATACTTAATGGCATCTGCTCATGTATTAAGTGCCATGATAGGGCCTAAAATAGGAAAATGTAAATTTGAATTTCCATTAAATTTTGTTCTTTGTAAAGCTTAAAACATGCCATATGTGAGTGTTAGTGTGTACTGTTGATTCAATGACCATTTATAATAAAAGTACTGTGTACAAGGGAGCCTGTCGTGTGCAAGGAAATAAGAGGGAGATAAAATGGAGACAACAAATCATCCCTATTCTCATGGAAATGCACAGTTCAAGAGAAGGGTAAGTCACAAAGATAAAACTATAAGACATAAATATAAAATTATTAGCTACAACATTACTAAATGTTGTAGACATGGGAAACACATGGGAAAAGAAAGGTTGTTAACTACAGAAAATCAAGGACAGTTTAAAAGTTCCACCTTACCTTTTATTAAAACCCAGATTTTACTCTAAGAATAGGAAACTTTAAAGTAAGTCACTTGACCAGGGCTAGAGGAATCCTAAAAGTAAAATATTTATAGTCTGAACCCAAATGCCATTTGTCCCCTTCATCTACCATTAAAAGTCAGTAGAAGTAACCTTCCCTGAAGTACCCAGACAATATTCTTCTTAACTCCAATCACTTCTATGATGTAAACTGTTTGAAAAGCAAAAAGACTTAATAAGAAATTCCACTCACTCTAAGAATTTTTTCTTAGCAACTTTTACAGGGTCTCTAAGCTTCAATTCTCATTTGTGGATCTGCCTCTCATTTTCACTGTCAGAATATACCCTCTGCCTAATATGAACCATCATTTCCCTAAATGCTTCACGGGAGACAATATATATACATTTTGTAGGAAGACAAACCTCTACTCACTACATAGTGTTTTCCAGAATGGTATTACCACTTGCTGAAAAATGCCCATGTCTTTTTCAAACTAACACACAGCCATAGTGACTATTTAAAGGGACATTTTTGAAATGAAGAACATATTCTCACCTCTATTGAATTATCTTGGGCTTTTCTCCCCACAAAAGTACAACTGCTGAAAATAACCCCTAATAAAACATTGACGACAATAACTCTATGAAATAAATCCTAACTCTCTACTTCTTTTAAGCTGATGTAGCTTTCTATTTCAGGTTAGTTATATATAATTATACAGTCCAGCTCCTACTTCCTCACCCAATGACATCTTGAAATAAGAAATGCAAATAGGTTCCTAAGTATCTCACCATTGCTATGCTCTTACCTCAAGTGCCACAACAACAAATTTCAGAACATCACTCTCTTTTTCAGGGGGAAGTTGAAGATGACTTGGTAACTTAGGAAAGAGTACTAAGTACTGAGCAAGAGCACAGGCCAGTGTAGTAATTGAATGATAAATCACAGCATTTCCTGGAAAGGAATTTAATTGGCAGAGAAATATAAAAGGTTAACAAAAATGCAATTACAATATTAACAAGTTTGAAAAAAACAACTGCCAAAAATACTAAATTTTAATTAAAATGTTTAGAAGTGCTGCTCAAGCTAGATTAATTAACAGTTAAAATCTATGAGTCAAAGAACATTTACCAAACATTTGCATCTGTCTTATAATGTAGAGAAGCATTTTATGTAATCTATTATGTCATCTTACATTCATCTCACATATAAGAAAACGTGAGCTCAGAAAAGATGAACAATTGGGGTAAGGATTTCACAACTGGAAGGTAAGCTTGAAGCAGGGTTTTGGACTTCCAGCTGAATTGCTGTTCCCCACACAACACAGGACCCTAAAGGAGGCACTTTAAGTAAGAGCTGAACAAGTGTGGCTTTTTTATGATTACCAAAGAGATTGCTTAGCTGATTCCAGTAGGCTGAAGTCTCAATGGGTAAAAGAGGCTGAAAAACATGATGGTTGGGTGGAAGTTCCTGCACTAGGCTGGCCACGCGGTCCAGGGTCACCGACCGGGCTGTCTCAAAGAGGCTGCTACTCTGACCACTGGAGATCTCACGGATGCCAAGACTTAAGCAAGGAGCTAAGAGGGATAAATTGAACTCCTGAAAGCACAAAATGTCAAAGATAAAGGATGAGAGGTTATCCAGAAGAAAAGCAAATAGAATGAATGACAGAAAACAAGCCTGTGGCATATCTGGGCAACAAATGATCAAAATGCTAATTAGAGAGGATTCTCTCTGCCACAAATAAAAATGAATCATAAATCATTGCTTCATCTCCCCCTCTACTTTACACATCTAAGGGTTGCTCGTTTCTCCCTCAATTTCATTGCAATAGATCACTTACATAGATCATATAAAGGGATCTGGAGGCCAACTAGGCCAACACATCATTCTACACTTGAAGAAATGGAACCCCAGAAGCCAAGTGACTTGACTACACTCACTCCACTAATGTCAGAGAGGGGATCTGAATTCAAGTCCTTGGCCTCCAGGACCAATGCTCTCTTCTCCAGAGGACCCTGAAGCTTCACAAGCCTTTTTCTTGATGTTCTTGATACTTTCTTTGCATACCCAGCTAAGAACAAGTCAACAATTTCCACATCTCGAAAATTCTTCTCGTGCATTTTAGGTTTTCTTAATTATGCACTGTGTAAGTTGGAACCAAAATGTGGAATAGCCATTATAATATAGCCAAGTCAAGCAATTCAAGGCAACTTTTATCATTAACAGTTTATCATTAGTCCCCATCTATAGTACATAACAATTACTTGAAATGTTGATATCTGCCTTTGCTAACAATCCACAAGCTATATTTATTTTTAATCTGTATAACTTGGGGTAGTCCTTTAAAATACCTATATTCCAACAATTTCAAGACTAAAGATTGAGAGCTGTTTGTTTAGGTGAACCGTAAAAGATAGCTAAGGAAGGACAATCTAATAACTGCAGGAAGTGACTGCAGAAAAGAGAGGAATAACAGTCAAATTGCAAATCAGATACTTATAGGTTATATCATCACATTCCAACCTTACTGATTACTAGAAATTCTGTAGAAGGGATTCATGAAAGAAGGATGGGACTTAAGTACCTCTCCAAGATTACATTCACCTGAGAAAATCTATTACTATTTTTAAAAACAAAATCCCAAGACACTAGATGGCATTTTCTTTCAAAAACTTAACAAAAAAAAAAAAATCAACAATCTTGCTTAATGAACATTTCATTATTTTACTCTTACATATTTGAGAATTCTCCAAATAGGTCACAAAACATTCAAAATACAAGTGAAACACTTTTTAAAGACAAGAACTAATATGGATTTTTATATAATTTGTCATGTTAAAGATTCACTCATTCTCACTATCGGTGATACTCAAAAAACCAGTGATGGTCTGGAAAAATCTTTATTTTCTTTAATTATATGAATGGCTGAATATAATTAAATGATACTAGAAGGCTAATGTTGATATGATTAGAAAAATTCCTTACATATATTAAAGACATAAGAAATCTTCCCAAAAGAAATATTCTTACACAGAACAGTTATATTCTGTATATATTGCAAGAATAATATATTGCCTATTAGACAGTATATTTCAAGTATGGCATATTATGTACTAAATGGAACCAAATGTAAACAGAACTAAATGAAGTAGCAGATTACCCCTTCTTTGTACTGCACAAAGAATACTTACCTTACTCATCATAAAGGGGGCCAGTTCATCAGGAGGAATCCTATTTACCAGCTCTGCACCTTCCAGCAGTGCCGAGTCTGATTTAGTGCAACACTGAGATTTAACTAGAGATACATACCAGTCCTAAAAGAAAAAAATGATTAACTTTCATTTTAATGGTCTTTATAAAAGACAGTCTGAAAGACAATTTCTTTCTTTTAAAATTCACTCAATTTCTCCTAGGCTCAAGAATAATAATTTTGGTCAAGTAGAAGTTAACTCCTATTTCAATTAATTCCATGAAGAATTAATTGATTTTAAAGATTAACAAACATTACCTCCATTAAATGCCAATTAACAGGATATATTGCCAGTTGAGATGAAACAACAATACACTACATGTCAGGCAAAACAGACATATCACGACCACTACACATTTCTGACCACCATCTCCCCTCAGACCCTGAGGAGGGCAGCCTCAGGTCCTCAAACCAAAAGAGTAGGAAGTAGAAATGCTTCCAGCCAAATGGCCTCATTCTGGGAAACAATCCCCAACCACTGCTCCTTTGGGACTACAACCACAGCTATTGGTGACCCAGAAATCAAAGTTCTTGCCACCAAAATCCTTGGCCCTGTCAAATGAGTCAACATCATAAACCAAAGATTTGTTTTCCTATAAATGACATTAAAGAAGAAGCAATTACATCTGTTTTGCCACTGTAGGAGAAAACATGGGATCTTTCCATCTGACTTGCTGCTAAAACCTTCCATGTGTTCTATTCCCCATTGGAATGTGAACTCCTGGACAGCAGAAATTATCTTACTTTTTTACTGGGACTTAACATAGTAGTGCTTTGCAAAAAGAAAATACTTCCAAGATTCATTCATTCAAACTACAAAACTGTTATCATTAAGCAGTATCTCAAATATTCGTTTTACCCCAACCTAAAAATAAGTATTAACTGAAAGTGAAAGGCAGCAAATCCCCTTTCACAAAAGATTTCTTTCTTTTTTTTTTTAATTAAAACTTTTAATTTGCAAAACATATGTATGGTAATTCTTCAACATTAACCCTTACAAAGCTTTCTGTTACAATTTTTCCCCCCTACTCCCCACTCCTCCCCTAGATGGCAGGATATCCACTACATGTTAATTATGTTAAAATATCTGACAAATCGAATATATGTATACATATTTCTACACATCATTTTTGTGCAAGAAAAATCGTATCTACAAGAAAGAAATATCAGATAAAGGAAACACAATGTAAGCAAACATCAATAGAGAGCATGAAAATGTTATGTTGTGGTCCACATTTCACATTCCTCTCTCTGGGTACATATGGCTTTCTTCACTGAACAATTGGAGCTGGTTTCACAAAAGATTTTCAAAATGATAATGATAACAGTAATAATAATAATAACTAACATTTTTAAACATTCATATAGCACTCTGAGATTTGCAAAGCACTTTACATGGGTTATCTCATTTGACACTCAAAACAAATTTTACAGATAAAGAAACTGAAACCAAAAGAGCTTAAGTGACTTCTCCAGAGCCATACAGCTTAATAGTGAGTGCCTGAATTGCTATCTAATCTTTAAAGCTCCCTTCTAGGGTAAGTTTCTCCATGAAGACTGTAGGATCCTCTGCAGGGCCCCTGCCCTCATCAGTCAGGAGCTCACTTCTTTAGGGCTGGGCCAATCACTAATCAGCTGTACCAAAAATGGAAGGAGAGATGCCCATCCAGAAGTCTGGAGTTCATGGGAGGCAGTAAATTCCTTGTTTCTCCAAAAGAAAAAGAGAAGAAACCTGAACTCCTTTAGCCAAGGCTGTCTCCAAATGAGCTCCCTTTAGAAGATAAAGACAGCAATGTGGGCAGGGTCTTTAGTGAAAAGTTCTACTTGTCATCATACACAGTAATCAGCAAAATGCCCAACACCATTAAATAAGCAGAGAATGGTGAGGATGACTGTTGGAAAGTAATCTCTGATGAGAGTGAAAAGAGCCAGGTAAAAGAACACAACGCACAAAAGATCAAAGAAGAGATATGAGCCCTGGGAATGGAGAAAACATCTGTAAAACCAAACCATTCTGTTCATTTTCAATAGCCTTTCTGCTGGAAGGTAACTCATTCTACTGTTGTCTCCACTTGACCATCTCCATTCATAGTCTCACATCTCCAATTTTGAGTTAAATCTGCCTCCTAGCAAATGAGTACTATCCAGTATTTCTTTTTGAACAACAACAAAAAAAAAAGCTCCCCATTTCCTCTCAAGTATTTCTAACCTAACTCCAGAGACCAAAAAGTGGTAAAAAGCAAGAGATTGACTATTCTACTTTCCTTTTTTAAATCAAGACCACTGAAACCCTTTCTATCTCATTTTAATGTGAGAAAGCCAAAAGTTAAACAATCCTAAGGCTTTTTTTAACTGGTCAAGTGTCTAAGATTCCTTCTCCCTATGCCACAACACCCTGGCAACTGAAACAAGGAGAATATGCTCTAAAAAACCCTTTTAGCTCTGCTATGTCCTTCTGTATCCATGAATACTACAAGGTAGACTGATAAAGACAGTGTATACTTGTCAATAAAAGCTCCATTCACTTACTTGGTCTGGATTTATCATCTCTAGTGACAAATGATTTTCCCCATCCAGGGGGTGTGAAGTGACTACAGGAGAAGGGCTGGCCGTCTCTGGTGCTACTGTATGACGAAACCTGTCCAGCAGGGAATAGAGTCTTTGGTGTCTGAAATAAAAACACAGGAACTTGGAGTAAAGACTGCCTACCAATAACCATCTTTTGAAGATTGTAGATTTGAACACAGAAATAAGGGATTCTGAAATTATTAAGACTACGGTTACATGAAATGGTAAAAGCATGGACATTTAAGGTACCATCAGAATGAGACTAATCAGATTAAAAAACAACACATTTACAGAAACTGATGCTGTTTTCAATTCCAAATCATAACTATGTTTTACTCCCATTAGAATAAATAATTTTCTAACAATATATTCTCAGGGAACGTTTGCAACAGGCAATGTAAATGATTCTATGAACTTTGAAGCTGGAAGGTTTGACATCTGTTAATTCTCAGCTATTTGACTTTAGAAAAGTCACTTGACCTTGACGGGCCTCAATTTCCTCATCTGAATAATAAGGATAAAAAGAATTGTGTTATTTGACTCAGAGGATGACTGGGGGACATTAATTGAAATCACAGTCCTATTGCAATACCAAAGAAGCTAGTAAAGTTTAGCAGCAAACTGTTTCTGGGTCATTCAATGCTTAGTCTCCTTAATTTTAAGAAACTCTTAAGCAGGTACCTGGACATCAGGACACACTCATCTACACAGCAGTTCATTAAGATCACTTAGAAGGAGATATAGAGGTTTGGACTGCACTGATGGAAGAAGCACCAAAACCTTTGAAATTTTAGATGCAGTGTATTATTACATAATATTAAACAGATGCAGACACAAGAAGTAGATAGCCTATCACAAGTTCAGAAAGCTAGACTTTCTTAACTATTTCTTACTTAAACATAACCTAAAATTTCTGCCACTGCAGGGGCATAAAATGTTCATGTCCTTGGAGTAAGAAACAGACTAATTCCCAGGAGGTCAAACCCAAAACTTATAATTAAATCTAATTCAGAACAAAGAAGCAAAAAATTCAGCAGCCACCAGTTGTCCTCAACTGCTAACCAAAGCTGTGGTATAAAATCAACATGGGACTTACTTAAAGAATCAGACAAGCTGGGCTGAACATATACAAGCTACAAATGCTTAAAGACTCAGTTTCCTAATCTGTAACACAGATAATAATATATAGAGTACTTGAATCACTGACTTATTCAGGTTAAATTAATAAGTCAAAGCATGTCTCATTCCTAGATTTATATCCTAGCCATTATCTTCATTGCCCTGCCATTGAGAATCTTGGTCTCTACCTCCAAAATGCAAACCTCTGGTATATAAGTTGCCTGTATGTCTGTCTGTCTGTCTCTTCCTCCTCTTTCTCCCTCTCTCTCTCTCTCCCCTTCTATCCCTCTCTTTTTCTTTCTCCCTCCTTCCTTTATGCTCTTTCGCTTACTCTTCCCCAGTTCCACTTACTATGCAGTTCTATCCTCTGCAAGTGAGACTGGCCTTCTTGCTGTTCCTTCCTCCAAACAAGTCAGCACCCAGGTCCCAGCTTTTTCACAGACAGGCCCCCATGCCTGCAATTTTTTTTCACTCCTCACCCCTGTCTCAGGTATTCCTTATTTTTCTTCAAATACAAACTAAATGCACTTTTTACAGGAAACTTTTCCTAATGCCCCTTAATTCTTCTCTCTGATGATTATCTGCATTTCATATCAGATGTCTTCTGTGTACACGATTGTTTAGAATTTGTCACCTCTTTCAGACTGTGAACTTCAAAAGCAGGAGCTTAGTGTTTTAAGGTTTATAAAACAAAATACCACAAGGCACAAAACAGGTCATTTCCCCTCGATAATTTACAGATGAAGAAACTGAGAGGAGAGGGAGAAGAAAAGGGAGAGATTAAGGGAGAAGGAAAGATTGAAGCAGGAGTGGGAGAGGGAGAAACAAAGGTAAAGAGAGAGGGTAAGAAAGAGAAAGGGGGTGAGGAAGAGGAAAAATCCAGACAACCTAACACCTTTAACACAATTTTCTTCCAGTTCTCTATGTTTCTAAATGAATGTTTTTGTAAATCAAATACTAAATTGGAGACTACACAATTTAAAGAGATGCTGCAATGAACCTTTTGCAAAACAAAAGAATCCTCCTTCATCTCAATAATTACTTAAACATGCCCTGTCCAAATTAAATGCCTCTTATGTTTAGATACTAGGTTTCTCTTAAAGCATTCTTGCACTTAAAAGTATTACCTCTGGGCTGGGACACTGATGCATTGTTGGTGGAGCTGTGAACGGATACAGCCATTCTGGAGAACAATTTGGAGCTATGCTCAAAAAGTTATCAAACTGTGCATACCCTTTGACCCAGCAGCATTTCTATTGGGCTTATATCCCAAAGAAATCATAAAGGAAGGAAAAGGCCCCACATGTGCAAGAATGTTTGTGGCAGCCCTTTTTGTAGTGGCTAGAAACTGGAAATTGAATAGATGCCCTTCAATTGGAGAATGGCTGAATAAATTATGGTATATGAATGTTATGGAATATTATTGTTCTGTAAGAAATGACCAGCAAGATGATTTCAGAGAGGCCTGGAGAGACTTACATGAACTGATGCTGAGTGAAATGAGCAGAACCAGGAGATCATTATACACGGCAACAACAGTACTATATGACGATCAATTCTGATGGACATGGCTCTCTTCAACAATGAAATGTTTCAAACCACCTCCAATTGTTCACTGAAGAAAGCCATATACACCCAGAGAGAGGGATGCGAAATGTGGACCACAACATAACATTCTCATACTCCTTGATTGATGTTTGCTTACCTTGTGTTTCCTTTATCTGATATATCGTTTGTGTAGATAAGATTTTTCTTGCACAACAATGATAAGTTTGGAAATATGTATACATATATTCGATTTGCCAATATTTTAACATAATTAACATGTAGTGGATATCCTGACATCTAGGGGAGGGGTGGGGAGTTGGGGGGAAAAATTTGTAACGGAAAGCTATGTAAGGGTTATTGTTGAAGAATTACCCACACATATGTTATGCAAATAAAAAAAATTAAAAAAATAAAATTAAAATTAAAATTAAAAAAAAAAAAAAAAGTCTTGCACTTGGGAAAAGCTGGTTCCCAACCATCAGTTGGATGCTTAAGTCCCTTTGGCCTTAAACTACAGTAATGAAATCATTACTATTCTTGCTTTTCAACTGAGCCGAAGGCAGTGGCCTTTTAAATGTGACCTATAGTGTCAGCCAAGTCATTAGGATTTGCATTTAATAGGTCTTCATGGTTGTTCTGATGAGGGTGGTTTAAAGTGATTATTATCATAACTGGCATTCTACATTAAAAATCCCATTAAACCAAAAAAAAAAAAAAAAGTATTACCTCTGAGCTAATCCACTTTTTTGAAGATATTCTTGAATTCTATTCAGTTCTTCCACAGGTAATTGTGACATGCTGTTCTGTAGAAAACAAGGATGTGCATGAACCAAAATGCCTATACTTTAAAGAGGATCAAATAAAACATTACATGAGATATCTTTTAAAAGACAGGCCAGGGGCAGCTAGGTGGCACAATGGATAGAGCACAAGTCCTAAAGTCAGGAGGACCTGACTTTAAATCTCAACTCAGACACTTAACACTTCCTAGCTCTGTGACCCTGGCAAGTCACTTAACCCCAATTGCCTCAGGGAAAAAAACAAAACAAAACAAAAACAAAAACAAACAAACAAACAAAAAAAGGCAGACCAAAACAGAAGTGATACACACAACCAACATAAGAGAAATGAAAAATAAGTATTTCTTTTGCCCAGCTAGTAGTTTATAGTTTATCCATTAATAAGAAAATGCTCTGGATGAAAACATGTAATTGTATTGACTACACTGGCAAGTTTAAATTAGATATCAAAATGAAGGGTTTGTTTCTGTACCTGTAAGTTGGCAGCCAAAAGCATCTCTACTCGCCGACAAGCAAGCGTGTCAACCATTCGAGCCAGCACACGGAACGGCGTACACAAAAGCTTGTCCACATACAACATGAGAACAGCTCCTGACTGGCTGAGATGAATTCCTTCTAAACACTGCAGGGTCTTCTTCAGGGTTGTTGGCTAAATTGTGGAAGAAAAAGAAAAGATCACAAAGGATTTTTCCTGGATATGCATGTGGTAAGTATTTCACTACTACTCTAATACTGTTTAAAAGCTCTCTACTGCTGGAGCAGCTGGGTGGCGCAGTGGATAGAGTACCACCTCTGAAGTCAGGAAGACCTGAGTTCAAATCTAGTCTCAGACACTTAACACTTCCCAGCTGTGTGACCCTGGTTAACCCTAATTGCCTCAGCAAAAAACAAAACAAAAAGCTCTCTACTGCTTGGGCTAAGGGATCAAGGCCCTCTACAACTGGATACTTTATTTCATATTTACCTCATCCACTCTATGCTCCAGCTGAGTTGAATGCTCAGTATTTCTAATATGCTCTCTCCCTTTAATGTCTTTGCTCCCATTTTCCACTGACCCTAATATGTCCACCCTCATGCCTCCCATCCCTACTGTTTGCCTGATAAATTCCTATCAATTCTCTCAAGTATAACTCTAATGCCACTTCCTCCAAGATGTCCCTCAACTCCCCAGGCATATGGCAAGCCCTCCCTATTGCTCTTCACATAGCTTTCTGTTCAGAATGTGTCCAATAATTTATCATGTTTCAAACTAGGCTGGAAGTTTCATAAAGGCAGGGACCATGTTCCATTTTAAACTTGCTTCTCCTTTAGAATCCTAACACAATAATATGTATTCATTAAGTGTTTGTTGAATTCAATTAGAACTGAAAATTTTTTTTAAAAAATTACATTCTTATTATCTCTAGAGAGAACCAGAGATGTCATTATTCTTGTTATAAGTATATCGAGAACAGACTTACAGATGAAAGGTTTTCACAGCGAGACTGAATTGCTTGGATGAAAAGTCCACTAGCAGCTGAATTCCTGTGGACTGCACTAATAAAGTCTTGTACTGGAGGCTCATGGGAGAGACTGATCAAATCTTGAATATGATTCACAATAAGCCAAGTTAAATGTTCTGAATCATAAAGGTTCTGACACTAAAGAAAGAGCACAGTAATACATTCATTATGAAAGCAAAAATGATATTTGTAATACTATATTTTTCAAAAACTTGCTATGGATTACAATGAAGATTTTTATTAATAAGTAACACTTAAATAAGCAAAAAAAATTCAGAGTTATAGAATAGATTCAAGTTACAAAAGCTAAAGTTTCAAGGTCAACTTTGAAGCTAAGCAAGAGTCACAGAATAGTATGTGTTAAATGGCAGTAACAATTTGCTGGACTGAAAAACTTGTGGTTCATGCAAAATAGGTTCTAAATAGAATAAATCCATGGCTCTTTGGATTTAGGCTCTAGGAAGAGTAAGCACACCTGGACTACAAATTGTGTGGACAGGAAAAGAGAAGCCTCAAAAGTTTTTAACCAGAATCCAAAATCCTTCAAGTCCTTCAATGCTTTTTCTTCTGGATATACAGCCTAGATTCTTAAACTATGATCCTTGATCCCACATGGGGTCTCATAATTGAATGTGGGGGTCAAGTAATTATGATTTACTATCAGTAAATGTTTGATTTGCATGCCTATTTTATATACCTATATATGCAAAGTCATAAAAATTTCCCGGGGGAAAAGAGCTTGCAAATGGAAAAAGTTTAAGCAGCCTTGAGCTAAAATAACTCCCCACTGTTCCAGAACTTTATAGTTATCAAACAGTTTGCTAATTACAACCTTGTGAAGCAGACAGGAACTGCTAAGCCGTATCACTTCAACTGTTATGATGAAGACTGAGGCTCAAAGAGGATCAAGGTCATAAAGTTATTAAGGGAGAAAGGGAGGGGGTACCATCCAAAACCAAGTTTCTGAATTCCAAATCCAATGGTTTCTCCCCTCTATCATCACAAGAAACAGTGCATGAGTTGTGCTTCCCAGAAAGTTGGAAAACTGTCAGCAAGAATTAATTAATTTTGTTTCTTAAGTAAATTTTCCTATTCGGGAAAGAATGTGTTAATCAGATAACACGTTGATGTATTTTTCCATATTTTTCTTCTGCCCCAGTCAAATTCTATCTTACATTTGTGTAAAAGAAATATTCCCTTTATCAGACTATAAACTACTTGAGAGCAAGAAATTTCATGCTTTTCATCACTGAATTCCAGCACAGAGCTCACAATTCTTTTTATCCTTTTAAACAAAGTTTGTTGAAAAAACTTAAAGACAATAGTCCTTTAGAAGATCAGAATCACCCTGCCTAAGAGCATCTTAAGACTTTTATAGCCAAGTTTTTGATACAATCTATATGAGGGGAATTTAAGAGAAAACAGGATAGATATTAACAATCAATTTGCTAAACTAGCTATATAATATAGCCTACAAAGAAAGGGTTACCCATCTCTTATTCCATTTAACAATATTTACATGTTACTACAAAATTAGATCTTTAAGATTTAAAACCCACCTATTTATATAAAATTGTAAAAAGTGGTTTGTCCAACCTCCCACCTTTTGCATTCCTTAAATTTGTTATTCTATGTTTTTTTTAAATACACTGCTTGTGAATAGGAAATATTAAAGAATGATGTTGAAAGAGTTTTGAAAGTGGAACAGGCTAGAAAGAAAATATATTAACCTGAATGAAAACTAAGTATAAAGCAAAATAAAAAGGCACCAATCATACCAATGAAAAAAACTATTTTCAAGTTAAATAAATTTGCTTAACTTACTAACAGTATTTAACAAAGCACCATGAATCTATTTTGTTGATGGAAAAATAAATAAATGAAAAGGAGATACACTACAGTCAACTTTCTATTGTCCAAACCAGTGGAGGGGGAAAATGCCGTAATTAACCAATTCAACAAATACTCCCCAAATCCTTCTTATTCAGGAACTATTTGGAAGCAAAAACCTACCAGATGAATTTTATTTTAGGACAAGTACAAAACCAAATATTCAGTGACCAAGTACATACCAAATAAGCAACGAAAAAAGTTGTCCCTCATAAAAACTAGAAGAGTAAAGACAATCTGGAATTAAATATTGGTCAAAGATTATATAATCTCAAAATTGGAGAATTTTTAATTAGGTAACATAAGAGTTGATTTTAGATACAGTCAGGTGTTTTAACAATACATTCCATTATCATTTATCCAACTAAAACTTACAACATAATCACAGAAAAGAATGAGTGCGCCTCTTCGTACTATCTCTCTATTGCACACGCCAAGTGTGGATGCCACATGGGAATCCTCACCATCACTAGACATCTGAGGGCTGAGGAGCTTCGTACTGGAAAGACTGTGCCTTCTGAAAGGAACAATATTGTTCACAGTGAGTATGACTAAACATATTTCAAGGACACAAAGAAGTAACTCAAATAGTAAATTATAAAAGAAATGTAAATGTTAAAACTGACAACAAACATCTGCCCCCAAGATATTTCCTCAAAGAGGATTAGATCTTTATATGAAATAAGTTTCTGTGATGTGAAAACCTGTGATGACACAATATGAATTATACTGCCTAGTCTCTATTTAAACAAAGAAAGGAATTATGATAATATGAATATTAAGGATAAGCAATTACATCTCATTATGTTTTCTTGAAAATACTGTCATGTGTCAACATGAATACCATAAAGTATGGACTGACATGAATACTGAAAACAAAATGGTGCTTTGACTCTAAGACTTGCAAAAAACACAATAGCTTTTCTTTAAAAAACATTTTGTCTTAAAACAGAAGTCTTTTTTTAAAGCTTTTTATTTTCAAAACATATGCATAGATAATTTTTCAACATTGACCCTTGCAAAGCTTTCTGTTACAAATTTTTCTTTCCTACCTCCCAACCCCTCCCCTAGATGACGTCTTAAAACAGCTTTCAGTTATAATAAAAATAACAAACAATTACAGCTTATAACTCCGTATTCAAGACTCTGGAATACCCAGATTATTATAAAAGTAAATTGATATACAAAGTAAAATGCTTTTTATATTTTAAAATCTGCAGTATTGGAAGCAATAGGCTAATTTATCATTTCCAGAATCAAATACAAACTGCTTCATTTGGCTTTTTAAGCCCTTCATAAACTGGTCCCTTCCAACCATTCCACCTTACTCCCAAGTTGGCTATGGGGCATTACAATGCACAAAATTACAGTCAAGAAGACTTCAGTTCAAATGTGGCCTCAGACACTATATGACCCTGAGCAAGTCACTTAATACATGACTACCTCACGTTCCCCATATGTAATATGGGGATAATAATAGTACCTATCTCACAAGGTTGCTGTGAGGATAAAAGGAGAGTATTTGTGAAAGTACTGTGAAAACCTCACAGCACTATATAAATTCTAGCTAATATTTTTTTTATACATACTGTATTATCCAATGATACTGGCCTCTTTGCTGTTCTTCCCCCAAGATAGTTCATCTTCCAGGTCTAAGTATTTATTGGACTGCACTTCATTAATGAAATTCTTTCCCTTCTTGTCTATTCCTCCTAGCTTCCTCAGCTTCCTTCAAATCTCAGCTTAAACTCCCACTTTCTGCAAGAAGCTTCTTTAAGTCTCCTTTAATGCTAATGTCTTCCTCTGTAATTTCTAACATTTATTCCACAAATCTCCTGTTTGCATATTCTCTCCAATTGAGACTGAGTTTAGAGTATGGGAATTATTTTTTGTCTTTCTTTCCTTAATGCTTATCCGAATCTGGAACACAGTGGGCAATTAAATGTTTATTGATTTGACTAGAT
Source organism: Myrmecobius fasciatus (assembly GCA_023553655.1). NCBI lineage: Eukaryota > Metazoa > Chordata > Mammalia > Dasyuromorphia > Myrmecobiidae > Myrmecobius > Myrmecobius fasciatus. Next base: position 356,353 of record JAJPUD010001657.1, on the reverse strand, counting down.
CTTGTCACCATGCAACTTAGACTTAGTTTTTCTTTTAAAAGCATTGAGAACACCATCAAAACTTAGGGCAAACAGAAGGCATACTCTTTGATCCAGCAGTGTCTCTTGTATCCCAAAGAGATCATCAAAAAGGGAAAAGGACCCACGTGTGCAAAATGTTTGTAGCAGCCCTTTCTGTAGTGGCAAGGAACTGGAAACTGAGTAAGGAGAACCAAGAGAACATGGTACATAGCAACAAGATTATGCAATGATCAACCCTGATGGACTTGGCTCTTTTCAATAATAAAGTGATTCAAGTGAATTCCAATAACTTGTGACGGAGAGAGCCATCTGTATACAGAGAGAAAACTGTGGGCATTGAATGTGGATCACCACATAGTCTTTTCATCTTTTTTGTTGCTTGCTTGCTTTTTTTTTCCCCCTCAATTTTTTCCCTTTTTAATCAGATTTTTCTTGTGCAGCACAATAAATGTGGAAATATATTTAGAAGAATTGCACGTGTTTAAACCTATATTAGATTATTTACTATCTAGGCAAGAGGGGTGAGGGGAAGGCCAGGAAAAAAATTTGGATCACAGGGTTTTGCAAGGCTAAATGTTGAAAATTATCCTTGCTTGTATTTTGAATACAAAATGCTATTATTAATATTTTTTTAAAAAAGAAAAATTTGTGATAGGGCTAGCACTTTTTGATGCAGCTTCTCTGATACAGTTTCCTTCCTCCACAGGACCTTATTGGCTCCAGGTTCCTTAATGCAGCTTCCTAAACTAGGGTAAAAGAGATCTGCTTCCTACAGTCTGGGCCTTTCAGAGTTGGTGGACACCTGACACCATGCAAGTCACCAAACCCTAATGATGTACTGACAGGATGCATTTTCAGAGAAAGATGAAGTGCCGCTGTATCTTTGTTGTACAATCTTCCTATTTTACAAAGTAAGCACTAAGTATTTGTAGTACTATATATTCTCCCACATCAAATCTGAGCTACAAGGACTCTGGGCTAAAGCCAAACCTACAATAAAGTTCAACAATCACTTAAAAAGTAGCAGCCAGTTAATCCATTTAAGGAAAACAAATGGATGAAGATTTAAACAAATTACATAATGCAGTAGAATGGGTGAACTACTGAATTTAAGGACAGCTAGGTGGCACAGGAGATAGAGTGCCAGGCCTGAAGTCACAAAAACTCATCTTCATGAGTTCAAATTTGATCTCAGACACTAGCTATGTGACCCTGGGCAAGTCATTTAATCCTATTTGTCTCAGTTTCCTCATCTGTAAAATGAGCAAGAGAAGGAAATGTAAAACCACTCCAAGTATCTTTCCTTAGAAAATCCCACATGGGGTCACACAGAGTCAGACACGATTGTAAAAATAACTCAACATAATTTATGTTGGGCAAGAACTGGAGATAAGAAAATTAATTAGGTCAAGAACTAAATAGGAATGAAGAAGAGAAGCTAAACTGCATTCTGGAACTAAAAAGTGACTTCAACATTTCACAAAATTTCAAATCTCTGAGACAAAAAAAAAAAAAAAAAAACCCTCAACCCAACCACCAAACACCAATGATGTTGTACTGTATTGAATCATGGAATGCCATAGCTCCAAATTATTAAAATTGTCAGTGACCTATGGGACACCAGAATGACATATGGCGGCTACTGACTGTAGAATATTTCCAATGATAACATCTACTCAATGACACTGAAGGCATTACCCAGGAAATAACTTGCAAAGGATACAAGTCACTAATTTAGTATTTTCAGAAACCAGAATGCACACTAAGCTGATAGTCAATTAGCCCCTCATCAGGGAATTCATACAATTCTTCCTACCTTATGTGCCATGTTTTTCTTTCATGTTTTATACATATCCTTTAAAAATCAAGATATATTATCAGGATCTCTCTGTTAAAGAACTAGAAATACTCAACAAGCAAACTGATAAATAAAGCCTTAATATGAAGAAAGAGTGAATACTAACAACTTGACCTGAGGTTCCCAAAATTCTCAGATCTGTGAGGTTCAGGTTTCAATAATTTTTTCTAGGTGTCCACTGGCTAAAGGAAAAACAAATGGTTCTCCTAATTACAGATTTAGGTAAAAAAAAAAAAACCCACAAATTTATTAAATATTTAAGTCCCACAATGCAGCTAAGTTCATAATAGTATAAATAATGAATCTGGTAAAGTAATCACATTATTTAAATAGCACTATTTGAAGTTATAAATCTGTAAATTATGGTTACTGGTTCTGCTCAATGGAAATAGTCAATGAAAATGTTTAAAAATAAGTTTTTCATCCATTTAATGTATAAAAGGAAAGCATAAGAAAAATATTTTTGGATTCAAGTTTATCATAAAAAGGAAAACTATAGAAAGCAATTTTTAATAATAAAAATGACCAAATATCATACCTAACACATCATGATGGTCATTTAAATATTTTAGCATGATAGACTGAAAAGTTCTCTAAGTCTTTCTATATACACTACTAGGTGCAGAGTTTTATAAACATCACAGTGAATTTGCATGCCCAAATTCTCATAAAATGAACCAAGTATTGTTAGATGACTTGGGACATTAGCTAAAATGAATAATTCTTTCAATGGAACATATTTGCTTTTGCAATATTTTCAAAAGTTGGGCTAAAATATCTTGAACACCAATTTTCAAAAATAATTTAAGTAACAGATACTTTCTCATATTAAGTGATAAAGAACTGGAATTGAACAATGATTGTAACCTCTCAGAGTAGGAGGATTAAGAACAATAAAGAAGGAATGACTTTAATTTAAGATCCCTTTCTGTGTTATCTCTCAATAAAATTGTTAGGCATCCTTCCTTAGACACTTTTAATGTTGAGTTTTCTTAGAAAGATATGTTCTATACAGCATCCTCCTCTAGAATAAGCCTGCCTCATCCATATTACAAATTTGCTAATGTATCCACCTTCTTTGATTCTTGGATTCAAAATATAAGACTATTTAACAGCCATATCATCATCTATACTGGCTGCCTTTCTGGTTATTTTAACATAATGCAACTGAACTCTATTTTTAAAGCAATTATTAAAGCAATCTGACCAACATCAATGTTTGTCATAAAAGTTTCTTCACTATCCACTTCATTTCCATTTTCTTTTACTGCCTTAAATAAACTTGAAGTTTTTCTATTAATGACTGCTCTTCTAAGAGGAATATACTTCTGATTGCAATCTTCATTTAATTCAACTAAAAGACTCTCCATTTCTAGCACTATAATACTTCTGTTTCTTACAGTTGTTTAAAAATCACAAAAAAAAAAAAGCAGATGGAACTGACTTTTTCTTTTATTTTGCTGGGTGTTTTATACTATTCCCTTTAGTAGATTCAGGCATTCTGAGTTCTGATTATCTCATTCTGTTTTAGAGTTACTATGACCACATTCACACCATTCAATTGCATCAAACTGTTTTAATATAATAACAAAGTTTCTTCTTTTCTCTTGCTGAAAGTGTTTCCATAGGAAGTACTCTTCCTTTTGTCCATTGTTCTAAGAGTTCTCTTAAAAAAAAAATTAAACTGTTGTTATTATGCAGTGGCAAATCATATCCCTAAGTCATTATAAGCAAGTATAGCATGACATATTAAAACTTGCAACTACCACGCATATTCACAGTTACATTGTAAACTGGTTAAACATTTCGATCATTGACAGACCCAGAGAATTAATAGGCAATTACATACAAAATCAAAGAAAATAGTTTGAGAAATTACTGGCATAGCCAAAAGTACAAATAAATAAAAACATATTTCAAACATTCAAAAACATCATTAAAAGAAATGCAGCACACTTTAAGCTGAAACTGCGAAATATAATGAACTATAACAGTTCCGGCAATGTCTGACAAATTTCAAGGATTGCTGTCTTTCCCTCAAAAATTTAAATACCTCAAAGCACCCCTGAGTGTGCTTTTTACCATCCTGGTCAAAGGATCATAGATTTAGAATTGAAAAAAAAAGTTCTAAGTAGGGAGATCCTGGGTTTGAAGGCCAGCAGCAGAAAAGGTATGGCTCAAACATCAAGCTCAGAGTAGGAATTCAGTTCTAGCATCTAGCCTAGCCTGCAAAAAAATAACAAAAGCAAGAGTTCCAGACCCTACAATTCTGGCTCTTTGATCCAAGTGAGATTTCCAGCTTCCTTTCAGGGATGGAATCCATCAGCAGTCTACTCTTGCACAGATACAAAATTAGGTTATGAATTCATAGAGTTCAGACCAAAGGAGCAGCAATCAGAATATGCCATGGGTTAGATCCCTTTAGAAATACTGAAAGTTTGAAGGTCCCCAAAATGTCACCAAGACTTTGGAAAAACACAAAATTTGATATACAAAGAAGAAACAACAGAACCAACCTAGAAATTCCTTCCAGAAGTGCTGCAGAGCTCAGCTATAACATCAAGTGCAAAGTCAGGAAGTAAATTGGAACAATGAGCAAACCAAAAAAGTAGCCCACCATAATGAGGAAAGCAGAAGACAAAAAGGCAGAAAAAAAAAAAAGTAACACCAAAACACTGACAAGTGAAACCTTAGAGAAAACCACAACCTTAGCACAAACACAATGAAAATTCCTGGAAGAAATGAAGCAAGAGTTTTTAAAATGTTTATATAAGTAGAATAAGGGTGCTTCAAAAAAGAAATGGAAAAGTAATAAGAGCTTTGGAAGAAAGGAAACTTAAAGGCTTTGGAAGCAAAGAACTTTAAAGGCTTAGTACAAATGATATATAGCTTTGCCCAGGCAAAAACTCCTTGAAAATTAGAATAGATCAAACAGGCGTCAATGACTTCATTAGGGAATAATAAACCATTTGTATGATACTTTTTGTTTAGAAGTTTTTTCATATGTTTACAACTCTCTGACTTGTCAAAGCAGGCAAAAAAGGGATTTTTCCATTTTACAAATGAGGAAACTGAACCATGGAGAGATAAAGTGAGTTGGTACTAGCTAGGACACGGTAGAATTCAGCAGTCTGAAACACCAGACTGCTGACTCTAAATCTATGCTCTCTCCATGAGATCACCTTTCCTCTTAAAACATATTTCATCTGAACTTCAATACAGAATATGTGACCATTAGAATGAGAAAACACTGAAACAGACAAATAAGTGAGATTATAGAAGCATTTAAAAATCAAAAGGGATGAAGGAAGAACAAAGAACTGTGAACTTATCCACAAAGCCTGTGATAGAGAATAGAAAGCATACAAGCACTTAAGTCAAATGATGTATACAAATAGAGTAAAGCCCATGATTAGGGAGGATTGGGGGGGCAAGGGGAGAAAGGAGAGAGAAAGAGAGAGACAGGAAAGAGGAAGAAATAGGAAAGGGAAGAGAATTTAAGTTTGTATTTACTCAGTGTATCGGAAATTGAAATGCAGTGACCTGAACATCTAAGAAAATTAGCTTGGCTAACAAGATTGTGGGAGAAAAAATCAAAGCATGCCAGAACATAAAAGGGCCTTCAGAGACATCTTCGGGGATGGGGGGAGGTATGAGGGGAGTAGGGAAGAAAACTTAGGGAGAGCAAATGTGTTATCCAAGATCATGCACAGAAATGCAAAGAGCCTTAATTAACACTTTCAGAATTCATAATTCCCAGCTGGTATAAGAAAAAGCCCTCCAAACGGCATTTACCTGACCAGTTAATAAGTATGCCGAGTAAATCTTTCATCTGGGAGCACTTCTGGATGAGCAAATTGTGTTATTGTTGCTGATTATTAAAGAAAATATGAGAGAAGTGTTCCACTTATCAAGAAGAAAATAACTGGCACTGCTTTTCAGTTCCTTTATAAAGGAATAAGTAATAATGCCTAAAATCTCTTTATAAGCAGTTAATATCCTTTATATAAAGTAGTAAGGATAATACTTTGTAAGGAGATAGAAGCTCTCTCACCTATTTGGGTGCACAAGAGCACCGAGTCTTGAGTCAGAAAGACCTGAATTCAAGTCTGGCTCAGACAATTACCAACTGTGTAATCCTGGGCAAGCCACTTAACTTTTGTATGAATGTCAAATCACAAGCAAGGAAGCAGAGTTTTGAATATAAAAGTGGGCCACACAAAAAGTGGGTCAACTTTTCATTCTTGAACTTCTAAACTTCAAGGCATGAAGATTCTGTAAGTTTAAGTAGCAGAGTGCTGTTGTGGGTGATCTATCACACTATCATGTCTAGATTCCTTTTAACTATCAATATAAATCAAGGTAGCCCATGTAATCTGTGCTCTTCAATGTTGACAAGCTTTCCTAAACCACTTAAAATTTTTCTACCTAATTATTTTGTTAAGCATGACAAGCCCCATATTTAAATATTTAACTGGTAATGAAGTTAGGATATTGTGAAATATCCTAACTATGGAATCAATTTAAGAACTAGAATATAGTAGGAGGGATATTATGGCAACACCATTACAAAAATAACTATTTAATGGGAAAATGTCAAAAAACCACACAAAACACAAACCAAAGCCCCAGAAATGAAAGCCCCCTATAAAAAAAACTACTACATTGAGTACCTTTTGTCATAGCAAATACTCTACAGAATATACAGGATCCAACTATTATATGGTAAAAGATTCATGTATAGTAGAAGTCAACAAAGTCCTCATAATCCTGAAATAGGCATACCTAGGTATAGGCATATTTTGAAACGCTAGTGCTTTACATGCTAACTGCCCACCTAGCACCTGGAACAATTAGTTTTAAATTCTTACTTTGGTGTCTGATGTACTTCGGACCACCAGTTATAGTTGGTATAGTTGACAAGGAGGAGAATCTGACACCACAGGAGCACTAAAGAAGGATGTGTAGGAATCATAGAGCGGACCAGTTCACTCAGGCTTTCCAAGGTATAAAAACTACCATCAGAACCATCCCCTGTAAAGAGTCTAGTTGCAGCTGCAGTGATTCTCCTGAACATTCCTGAAAACCAAATAAAAATTAAACAATTTAGCGGAAGATATCCCTGATAAATTCATGGCAATTCAATTATTAAATACCTAAAGAAAAGTTAATTTAAAAAAAGATAGATGATTTTCTTTCATTCAAAAACCCAAGGTATTTAGGGACATGGAACTTCAACAAAAGAATTCCAGAATTTTTAATGCACTCATTTATATTTCTACTGAAATCTTCCTCTTAGACTTTACTATGCACTGAAGATGTCTATCAGTTTGTAAAGGCTCTGACAGCAGAGCCTAGCCTCTTGCTAGCCAAGCACAGCTGGAAAAGTTGGAAGTACAGGCAAGACAGGGTGAAGCTACAGTGCAGAGATCAGGGTGTGGGTGTGTGTGCATGCCTGTTGGGGAAAGCTGGTGACTGACTGATCAGCAGAGGTAATGTCATATTATACTGATGAAGGAGTCTAAGTTTGAGTGTAAAAGACAAACTTGGTCTTAAGAGTTACAAAGACTCAAATCTCACCTCAGACATATTAGTAGCTATATGAGCGAGTAACTGACAAACTCTCAATGGGGACAGACCTATGGTACCTACGTCATATGTTGTTGTGAGGTCAATTTAAGATAAAATAAAAAGTCCTTTAAAGTACTATAAAATAACCAGTTATGATGATGGTGATGATAATCATTAGTGAAGTGCTAAAAACAAGACCAGCACATTGGCCTTCTTGTAGCCAAAGAAAGAACTTTTCCCCCTCATCCTTCTGTCTCTTACACTACTAACACACTAAGGCCAACTTCTGCACTTAAAGATCCCAAAGGGCCTTGGAACAACAGCCATCGGCTTCCGGCTATGAAAGCAGGACAGCAGCTCTCCACCCCAGAATGCTAACCCTGAGAACAGTATGACATTGTATACCAACCTCAAACTGCCATTCCCCTCCTCAACATAAAGCAACCCACAGGCCACTTGGTCAAAGAATACATGTGCTATTCATGGTCACCATGCCCTGAAATCCATTCATAATGGATGGATCCTATTCTTGATGAAAATAGAGTAAGAAAAAATTTTCCCAGAAGCCGCATAGTTCAAAATAAAAAATTCCCTAGAGTAGAGAAAATAAAAACATGGTGGTCAACATCGTGCCATGGGCATATGAGTTTTTAAGACATGACACCAGAATATAAAAATTTTCTGTTCCCTTCAAAACTCTTTGGCATAAAATGAATCATCCTAAGAAAACAGAAAAGTAACAGCACTGGAGCAATGTGTGTAATAACCATTTCAACAAGACTTCAGGACAAATTTCTCTGTTTGGGGTAAAATCCCTCAAGGGATTAAATGATTTCATTTGTCCTCTTTTTTTATCAAAAATACAAATACAGTTTAACCATGTTTTTAGTTCTCCCAACTATGACATCAAACAGCACTTGTCCTGAAGTTACTATAGGTATATACATACCATATAACCTAAGTAAGGGTGAAATTGGGATGGAAGGATTATTCACTTAACTCAATAAAATGATTGTTCCTTAATACATTGAATATGATCAAAACCCCTTTTTCTCCAATATCATAGGTCTGTTGCCCCAGTGGTCAAAAACTAAGTTTGGGTAAATTATGAAAAAGCTATTGATATCTGATGCTTCCAAATTTCCATTGTACCTTGCAATCCCTTGCAAGGCATTTAACAAAGCATTTATTACATATCTACTATGAATGAAGCATTGTGCAAGGCACTAAAGATACAAAGACCAAAAAGAAAATCAGCACCTGCCTTCAAAAGAATCAAAGTGGGGCAGGTTTAAACATGTATATTGATAGAGGATTGTAAGAGAAAAACAGATAAGCCAGCTTGGATGGACCACAGAATGGGGGAGTAGCAATAGCTCATCTCAAATGGACCCTAAATATATTTATATTTATGACAACTTTTTATAAGTCTGTAATAATTCTGCCATCTAGTGTCTTGCAGAAGAGATATTCTAGAACCTATAAAACAAATATAAAAGCATAAAATACATTAGGGGTTGGGATATTTCTCCTATTTCACAAATATCTTCTGAAGTACTCAAAAAACTCTCAGGCCCTGGTTTATTTTAGGGTTTTATATTTAGCAATATCCCTGAAATAAGTTATACAAACACCTATTTAAAGATTTTTTTAAAAATCAAAACAGTACTTAATAAATAACTTCAGAACATTTTTAAAAATACTCCCATTATTTTGATATACAAAAAGTAGAAAAGAATAGAATTTTGATCTAAGGGCTTAGCAACCTATTTAAGAAGTTACCAGACTTCAAGAAATAAGACTTGAACTTCAAATCCAGAGCATCATTGTCACTAGGTATAGACATTGCACTAACGTTGCAACAGTCAAAACTCTCTTTCAAGTGCTTATTATGTCTTACCTAGTCTATCAAATCAACTTACAGAATAGTCTTTCTCTACCAAATCATCCTATAGATGTTTCCAGACTCAACTTCTTAAAACACAGTTCAGGATTTAAAAACCATCAACAGTTCCCCAAGCCTACTAAATAGTATCCAAATCTCTCAGCTTAGCATTTAAAACCCTCTACAAGTCAATCTCTAACATATTTTAAATTTTATCTCCATTACTCCTCTAGATAATTTAGCCTTTAGCTAAAATTCCAGTTTCTTATTTTTCAAACAAAAATAGAGCATGTACTTTTTTTTTTAAATTTGTGCCAACCTCACTGATTCCTATTGGAAAACATCTTTTATATAAATTTCATAAAAAAAAAAACTTTCTAAGTTTGTAAAGTATAAAGGAGAGGGAGAGAAATTATCAATACAATTACTGAACTATAAGTAAAAATAACAAAAATTTTTATTTCATTCTATAAGATTACAAAGTAAAGGATATTATAATGTAATCACTAGCAATTCTGGGTTAAATACATTAATTATTAAACCATCCTAATTTTTCAATACTATTACAAACAAGAAATAAGTTAATTATTCAAACTGTAATTGTTTATATTTCTACAATTTTTTGCAAGTGCATTTACAATGCCTATTTTGCATAGTCAGTGCTTTTTGAATTAGTCTCATTTTACAGATGAAGAACCTGAAGCTCAGAAGGCAAAATGCCTTGCCCTCAGTAAAATAGCTAGTCAATGACAGTCAAAAAATAAACTCCAGGCTTTTGAAATCTTATCATCTCTTTGCAGTAAGAAACTCTCCATTTTATCATGGAAGGTAAAGAATTCCACCTTCACTGTTACTAATAGCCAAACATTTCCTAAGTGCTTAGGAGATCGCTGGGTCCACAGGCTGGAAAACCTGAATGCAAATCTGCCCTCAGGTATTTATAAGCTGTGTGACCAAGGCAGAGTCACTTCTTTGCTTTCTCAAGTTTCTCAATTTGTAAAAAGCAGGTAATACCAGCCCTTGCCTCCCAATGAATCACAGGATTACATGAGATAACGTTTGTTAAGGACTTAGTGCAGAGAAGAACACCAACCAAGGACAGTTCTAGGGCCTCTACCTGACTTGAAGACATGTATCAGGCACATGAGCAGGGTGCCCAATTCTTGGCAATAGAACGTGTGCTGTTGCTCAGTCATCTCCACTTTCAGCTGCTTTGTGACAATATCCTCCAGAAGAATGCCCACCAACTGTAACAGGAATCTTGAAAGAACAGTGAGTAGGATAGGACAGGAGGTTATTACCAAATCACGTGGAAAATACAGACAACCCTCTTTCCCCCAAATGAGTTAATTCAAGGGTCCAGACCTGACCAAAGGTAAGGGACATGGGCCTGTACACAAGGAGACATTTATGAAGGAGAAGAGGCAGTATTTGGTCACTCATTGGACGTGACAGTAAAAAGAAAAGTAAAAATCCAAGGTGTAACTGAGATTTCAAGTGAAAGTCACTAAGAGAATAATGATACCCCTAATAACAAGGATATCAAGAAAAAGAATGGGTCTGACAAACTCCTGAACACCTGCTTGTGTATGTTGTTTATATGAGTAAGTTTAGTAGAGGAAGAATGAGATCACCTTATTAACAACTCAGCTACATTTGGTTCCTTCTCATCACCTTATCTCCACAACTCTTACTTTCACAGCAAATTAGCAACTGAAGAACTATTTAGTAGATGGCACACAGTAAGGTATTTCTGTATATTTACTAAAGAGCATGATTTGTATAAACAGGAAGTGAAAACCTTTGTATGAGACTGTCAAATATAATTAAATCGATATTTTAAATCGTTATAGATTAATTCATGCTAAGAATTAATGTAATAGGGGCAGCTAGGTGGCGCAGTGGATAGAGCACCAGCCCTGAAGTCAAAGGACCTGAGTTCAAATCTGATCTCAGACACTTAACATTCCCTAGCTGTGTGACCCTATGCAAGTCACTTAACCTCAATTGCCTCAGCAAAAAGCAAAGAAAAAAAAAAAAAAAGAATTAATGTAACAGACTGGTTCTTCTACTCTAAAAGATCCATTTCAGCCATGATCCCTATAACCTAATAAACCCTAATAGAGTCCTAAAAAAAGCAACTAATGCATGTTACCAAATTTTGGCCTCTTCAATGGCAGTGAACATAGAAATCAGAACCCAAGAGTTGCCTTAGTATAGTACTTTCAGTGGTACATTTATAATACTTATTTCTTCCTCTAAAATTCCTTAAGAATCTCATCTCCTGGGGCAGCTAGGTGGCGCAGTGGATAGAGCACCAGCCCTGAAGTCAGGAGGACCTGAGTTCAAATCTAGTCTCAGACACTTAACATTCCCTAGCTGTGTGACCCTGGGCAAGTCACTTAACCCCAAATGCCTCAGCAAAAAAAAAAAAAATCTCATCTCCTAATTCTTACATTTTAGTACAAGATATATAACAGAACATAAACTATGCTTGTTAACTTTCTGTCCCAAATGACAGATCGATCCTAATCATTCCCATCTCAAATTATATACAAGAAAAAAAAATTACAGAGACTTACATGATTTGAACACTTACCTAGAAAACGTTTCTTCTGGCAAACACTTGGCTTGTTTCACTTCACTTTGATCTTCTGGTGTTGGCAAGTTACTACCTCCATCTCTTAATTTTTTAATTATTTGACATGAGATTAAATAAGGAGAAAAAGAGAGTTCCTGAATCCGAGAAAGAACAATGTCTTCAGTTGACTGGGATATAAGCACTCTCAGAATAGCTAAGATGCCTGATATCCACAACTGAACAGTACTCACGGATGCCTAAAGAGAAAAGAATAGAAACATTACAATATTATGAAAAGCAAGGAAAAAAGATGAAGTAAATTTGTAGGTATCCCTCCCCTACATTATGAAGAATATGTTTCTTCTTCTAAGAGAAATTGCTTACTTTTATACTATTTTCAAATAGCTACTTACATTTTCACAATAATTATAATTTATACTGAACCAACAACAAACTCACTTTGGCACTTTATGGCACTTTCATCACAATATCACAGGTAATATGTATCCTCCTTAGAGATGAGGACAGAGCTTCAATGCAGGGAAGTGGTCTGCTCACATATCCAGTAAACTTTGGAATGAGAATTTGACCTTAATCATTTGACTTGGAAATATTTCAACATGGCAAGAATGCAGTACCTTGTATACTCACCATTGTACTGGGAGTAATAAACATACTTCGTAAAAGCATGTCTACGGGACGGAGGGATGAAGGAGCTAATATTTCAAATAAAGTGTTCAATACTCCAAGGGCTTCATGAGAATCAATATGCATCTGTAAAAGTCAATAATTTTATAAGATTTTTTCATATGTCAAGTGGCAATGCTAAAAAAAAATATCAGTCTACAAAAAAAAAAGCAATCAATGAAATAAAGGCAAGAATATTTCAACATCTCAATTCTTCAAGTTTTCAATTTTCTTACTATTGAATCAACTCCAATATAGGTCATGCCTGAATATCAGTTTTACTCCTGAAATGAAACTACCTTGAAATGCAGAGATAAATAAATCAATGAATAAAAATAATTTGATCAAACATTATATTCAAATGCTGGGTTACATCTAGAGCAAAAATGTAGGCTATCGTAAGATCAAGAGCATAATAATAATGCACACAGAATATTTAGCATAATAGGTAAATTGATCAATTTAGCAAGACATCCTGTGAAAAGCTTAAGTGATATTTTCAACCTAGTGATCTGCAAGAGTAAAATAACAATACTGAAATAAGTATTTTAGACATTAAACTTGTGTCAAGGAATCTGTCTTCTAATTTGAAATTTGACAACTCACCATAAATTCAGTTCTTTAATTCAAATATTCCTTCCTACTGTCAAAAAAAATGTTATACAACAAAGGAAATAAAATTTTGGAAAATAGTTACTGATATGCTATCAGAAACCTAGTTCAAATGATCAGCTCAAAAATTTGTAAACTGCTAAATCTTAATTATTCACCACAAACCAAGGCTTTTCTTCTTTCTTGCCTAAGTGGTCTTAAGACAAGAACATTACTTGTTAGCTTGGGTCATGCCTGAAGCTAAGTAAAAGGGAGCTTTTGAGTTTATCCAAATCCTATTGCTCACGCTATAAGAATTCTTATTTCTTCTGTCATCTCAGATAATAACAATTTAATTAAGATTATTGATAGAATCTTTCATTCTATGTGCAACATAAAATTTTACTTGATTGGCTGCATTATATAAGCTAGACTGGAAGAGACAATGAAGACTTGGTCATTTTTTTGTCTATTTAATTATAGCCTAACATATCACACTTAACTATGAACAAGCTCACAGTATGAGCTGCTATACTTGCTTTTATATATTGAGATAGTATTTATCCTGTTTTATTAAGGAGAAATGCTATTTTGGGATTTCCTGCCTGCAATGCCCTGGAAGTTCTCCTCCTTTATCCAGCCCAAAAAGTCTAACTCAAATGCCATCTCCTCCACAAAGCTTAGGAAGGTTAAACAGTATATTTTCCTTTTAAACTAGCATCTACCTGAGGCAGAAGAGAGGAACCCAATATTTTGAACAAACCTGTTGTTTTGCTAACATTGGGAGAATGATGTCAGCTATCTGTCGAGATAGTCTCTTCCATTTGTCTTCATTCTCCTTGTGACACTGCTGTAGGACCAGGATGAACATCTCTAATACCTTAAAAAGTATTTTTGTACTGTTAAAAATAAATCTGAACAGTACAAATATTGTATTAGTACATATAATTTACCATTATATTTTTGTGCATCATTAATAACAATGAAGAAAGAAATACCAGGATATGAAAACTTCAAAATTGCACATAGTTCAAAGGGCAATGGAAAGGCTCCCAGAAGACCAAGCAAGCAGTAGCAGATTATCAACAATGACTTGGGGGGCAGCTAGGTGGCGCAGTGGATAGAGCACCAGACCTGAAGTCAGGAGGACCTGAGTTCAAATCTGGTCTCAGACACTTAACACTTCCTAGCTGTGTGACCCTGGGCAAGTCACTTAACCCCAATTGCCTTAGCCAAAAAAAAAAACAAAAACAACAACAATGACTTGCACTCAAAAATTGGCTTAAAAGATATTATCAGGGACATTTTTGACAGGAAAAGGAGGCGGGTAAATCATAATATGTAGATAATCTTGAGTGTCAGAGTGGTATCTATTAAATATTTAAAGAATTAGAGACAGGTTGGTAACATAGGGTCAATATTCAACCAAAGATTTAAAGAAAGATGAACTGACCAAAAAGAAAAGACATGGAAGGGCTACAACATGCACCAATAGAGTATCCATAATGATCAAATCATGGATACCCTGAAATACTGAAGAAATTACAGTTGCAGATGTTTCAGGAATAATTCAAGTTTACAAACATATGCCATATCTATCTAGAATATTCACTCCGTTTATATTATGTGAACTCTAGGGAACATTTAATGCCACTATCAAGCAATTGTGATTCAACCTGGCCACTAGCCATAGATGTCAGTCCTATTTTATAAAAACATCACATTGATCTGAAGGTGTTCAAAACTAATGTACACAAATAATCATAACCAGTAATCATTGAAAAATTATTCAAATTTCATACTATATTTTCCCAGAACTACAGTAGCACCAATTAAAGTAAAATTCCAGACATTGCTAGCCTGGAAGTCCTGCCTCATTTGCTGTATTGCTAACTAACACATTCTCCTTCAACTCAATACTCTTCTCCATAACATGGGTCATAGCTTTAAAACTGGAAAAAACTTTGAAGATCACTGAGTCTAACCTCCGAATTCTTACCTAAGGAAACCACAGCCCGGGGAGTCTACTTCACTTATCTAAGGTTATATAAGCAGTAAGATTGGAGAAGAAAGATTGGAACCCAGATGTACTTTTGTAGAACCTGAGTTATTTGCACTGGAATACATTCCCCACTACGCTCCATTCTATCCACCTAGGTTTTATACTGTAACTTCCCTAACTCATCACTTATACTTGTTCAACTGATTTAAACAAAAACTTTGACCAAGTTACTCCCCTAATGAAAAACCTTATTACTGCCTGTAGAGATAAAATATAAATTCCTCGTGGCTTCTTGATATATAATCAATACATATTAACCTTTATTCTTCAACTGACAGTCTTAGAGTTATCCCAGGTACTGGGAGATTAAAGGCTTGCCCCCAGTTACAGGCAAGCATGTACCATTAAGAGGGCCTAAATCACTGCTCACTTCCTACACTGTGCTGCTTCTTACAGACTCATTCCCTTGGCTCTAACAGCCCTCAACAAAACAACCCTCACACTCTTTCATATTTGTTTCACATTACTGCCTTTTGTGTAATCAAAGCTTAAGACAAACTGGACTCAAAGTGATTTCCCATCTAACATTACAAGGCTACATCTTCATCACCTGCACTCTTTCCTCTCTCTCAAATGTACATTCTTACCATTTCCTTCTCTTCCTCCTCCACCATTCCAACACTCTGCCACCTTCTCCCCACTGGAGAATTCTACCCAGAAAATTTACAGTGAGATGGAGCTCAGATGAGTCATAAATTCTTTGGACTTCACCGTTCCCATTATTTTACTAGTTCATATCAAAAAAGGAATTCTTTCCAAAGTAATTTTTTTTTATCTCTGGTATTTTTAAAAATTTAATTGTTTTTCAATTATCAAGCCATTTAAGTGGAAAAAAATAACCATAACAAAATTTTTACATAGGCAACCAAAACAAATTTCTGTGTTGGTCATGTCCAAAAAATATGTATGTCATTCTGTACCTTAAGTCCACTGCCTCTTTATTAGAAGGTATCAAGGAGCATTCCTCTGAAGTCATGGGTGGTTACTGTGCTAACCAGGACCAATCTCTGCTTCTTTCAAGGAACCCTTCTATGACATATTATAAAGCTCTAACTTTAAACCCTTCCCAACTTAATAACATCTTGTCCAAGTGCAATGCCCAGCAAGAAATATAGAGACTGGGGCAGGTAGGTGGCGCAGTAGAGCACCAGCCCTGAAGTCAGGAGGACCTGAATTCAAATCTGGTCTCAGACACTTAACATTCCCTAGCCATGTGACCCTGGGCAAGTCACTTAACCTCAAATGCCTCGGCAAAAAAAAGCAAAAAGAAAGAAAGAAAGAAACAGACTCTTTGAATACTCCCACTGAAAAGTGATTTTCTTCCTCCTCAGAATTTCCAAATCTTTGTTCTTACCAGTCACATAACATTATTGGTATTATAGTTTTTTGTACACATTTCTCAAAATAGAACATAATCATGGTCACATGGAACAATTCTCATTTATCTTTGTATTTCTTATTCAGAGAACCTAGAATGTAATAGACATCCAATGACAGTTTGCTAAAGTGACAAGGACCACACAAAGATATTCTTTTATGGACTATGTAAGTCACAATAAGTTCAAAATTAAATATCATTGACATCCAAATGACCAAATAGGTAATTTTAAAAAATGGAATAACACCACATGGCACATTTCTCTCACCTGATGATACTGAATAAGTCTTAATAACATGGACACAGCCACTTCTTTTTGCGTCTCGAGCTCTTTTCCAGCATCTGCTTTGTTTGTTCCTCTTAACACAAAGAGATCATGAACTATGGGCTGCAGAGCTGGTATGGCTGAGAAAATAAAGATATAAAACATGGAAAGTATATATGAGTAGTCTTTTGAAAGTCAACTTTAAAAGAATTTTCCAAGAAACAAACAAAAAAATAAAATAAAACTTGACTCTACCTTGTTACTTTAGTTTGATAAAGTCAAACCAAAGTTTCAAAATTGGTTATTTTTTTGTTCCTGCTTCCATAATATCACAGAAAACAGAATATTTTCTAAACAAAGTACTGGTTTAATAAATGCTTTTGAAGAGAGTATTGGAATTTTCATAATAACGTTTTTTAAAGAGAGTAAATTTAAACCCACATCTTCTAGGGAAAAAAAAAAACTATAACAAAACCAAGTTTCTGTGATTTTTGCATTACTAATTTAAAGTTTTAGGTCAAAAGAATGGATGCCATATTCAGATTTAATAAAACACCATTATGTTACAACTATAATTACTTAAACATAGTAGATAATGATTTTTCCAAGTGTTTGCTATATATACTATAATCAAAATAACCAGATCCAAATGAAATAAACTGTATTTCAGAAGTACCTTTCATCAAAGATATTAAACTATTTCAGAATTAATGATATAAAACACATTAACATTGATATATAAGCTTTGTTTGAAAATAACAAGATTAATTAAACTGATTTAACAATAATACATTAAAACCCCTTCAAAAGTTCAAAATAAGACAACCACAATCACATAACTACAGTATAAATCTTAGTTTAAAAAAAAAATACCACTTCAATTGCTCATGCATCTCTGACCTCTCTTTTGAACTCCTGATTTAAGTATGTCTCAACTCCTTATTAATCTGTAAGCACCTTGGTTGGAGGGGAGTGGGGTTTTGGTTGGTTTTCATGTCTGGACTCCCAGAACTGATACAGTATATTATATATGTAGGTATTTAATACATATGTGCTTTTAAATTGACTTCCCAAAGGGGAATTTCACACAAGATGTGAATTCATGAGGAAAACCAGTATGAATTCAATTTATTTCTCCTTGGACTAACCACAAGATCAAGCATAGAAATTATGCTTAATAAACCTCTGATGTTAAACATATGGAAAAAGTAATGCCGCAAAAATAGATCATGACTGGAAGAGAGTATCTCATTAAAAGTGTTTTTCAAGTTACCATGTGTTACAGCTTTTCTCCCACTGGCCATGATGCCATCACAAAGTTGAATGATTTTAGGAATTCCAATGATCTGCTTCGAGTGATAGCGCTCATAAGACAACAATACTAAGAAGAAAAAGATGTTCGGAATAATTGCCTCTGATTCCCTAAAAACAAAAGACAGTCATTGTAGACCTTTTCAAATTAAGAAAAAAATATCCAAAAGGAAAACACAAAATAACTTATTCATTAGGAGAAAATGATAAATGTGACTTTAGTTGTGTCATACTCACTTATATGGGGAGTTAAGCATGAAGAAAAAAGTTTCTTCATGTTTAGTAATTTATGTAAACTGATTGGCAATACAAATGCTACTGAAATTCTACTATCTACTATATTTTAACAAATATAAATAAAATATTCCTCCTGAAGATAACTCTACCAAAAACATCATAGCTGAGTATCATCTAAATAATAAAAGTAGTAAGCATTAAGAGGCAAGACAGAAGAGATAGTTATCCTCAAAATCAGAGATTCAACTTCTGCTATATAAAGCAGTCATGTGTATCTTTGGCAAGTCCTTAGCCTCTTGCTGTTTGAGCTGATGAGCAATCTATAACTTTAGGTTGCCGAAAAGATGTCAATCTGCTTTTGGATAGGAAGTTTTCTCAAGGGAACTTCCTATACCAATCAAATCAGAGGTCTAATCCCTTTCTAATTTATTATTATATTAATATATAATTATATTAATAATCATTGCTAATATCAGTAAAAATGAAATGTTTCCATTTCAATAGAGACAATTTCACAAAAAATTCTTTTTTTCTGAAGAAAAAAATCCAAGAATTAGCACTCACAAATAATATACCTCAGAATTTGTCAATATAATTATGTGCTTAGAAATAAGAAAATAAAAAACTGACAACACATATAATTATAGTGTGTAGAACTGCTTTCAAATAAGACCAAGATTGGTTCTTTCAAAAATAAAAGCATGATAGGAAAAAAAATTTTCTAATTATATAACAAAATGGTTAATTATTAACTGCCTTTTAAAAGAACTTGCCAATCTAAAAATATTTAATAGGAATAAAATATATCTGCATAGAGCTTTAGACATTAGTAAACAGGAATTAAATCTGAAAACCCAAAATACTGTTATTACCTAAACTGGCCAACTTCAATGTATTCAAACTGCTTTAACACAAATCCAATAAACACCTATGGGCACAAAGATAAAAGGTTAAACATATCAAGCAATAATATCATGATACCATAACTTAAGTAATCAGAAAATAAACCATTTGTACTTTTTTCAACATATCTATATAATTTCATTTAGCAAAATATTTTTTGAATGTAGAACTACTTGCTTAAAACTAGTTGAGTATGTTTCAGAAAATATTTGAATTAAAAGTTCAAAAACAACATGTGGTTAAAGATTAATAAGTAAAAATATAAAATTCTGTATCATAAATGGCAGAGGCTTCTTAAACACTATTCTAACAGAACTGCAAGCTCTAAGACAGAAGAATTGCAAAACTGTGTATGGTACAGAGAACTCTGTCTTGATCTCTGTGCTACAGCTGATCCACTGGGAGAAAAAAAAAATTCAAACAGTTTTATAATAAATTCTAATGCTCTAGTAGAATAAGTTTCCATGGAGATTAAAAGTAACTCAAGAAAATAAAAACCACCATCAAAGAGATCAAAAGTAGTTAGCAAATGAGTTTCTTAAGAGTGTTGAGCATTCCCAAATGAAGTCCTAAAGTCTTCTTTTATAATTTTCTTGCCCAAAAGGGTTTCAAAATGGTTCTTAGGTCAATATACCCAGGAGCAAATTTAACTCCAACTGCCAAGTCAGCACCACTGCTTCTTTTACAACAAATTAATAAGAAACAAAGGATATTAGTAGAAAATATTTTGTCCAATTATATGCTAATAAAACTAACAGGTTAATTAAAATGAATGAATATCTAAGAAAATATAAGATATCCAGATCAATAAAACAAAAAATAAGATTTTAAATAGCCTAATATTAGAAAAGAAAATTGAAAAAGAAACTTCCAAAGGAAAAAGAAAACAATTTTAAAAATTAATTATTAGATGGATTTGAAAATTAATTCTAATGTTATAAGATTACTTAGCTCCCACTGGGAAAAAAGAAAGAGAATGACTATTAAGTGACTACACTTTGCCAAGCATTGTGCTAAGAGCTTTATAAATATTATTTCATTTGATCCAATTGTCCCAAGAACCCTAGAAAGTAGGTAATGCTACTATCCCTATTTTATGGTTGAAGAATGTGAGACAGACAGAATTTAAGTGAATCACCTAAGGTCACATTGGCAGTAAATGTCTGAGGCCATGTTTGAATTCATGTTTTCTTGATTAGAGGCCCAGTACTCCTTCCTCTGCATCTCCTAGCTGTCTCTGATATTAAATAAACTCTTTGTAAAAGCAAGAGAAAAAAATGCTGACCAGCATGTAATGGAGATTACGAGATAAATACCCTTCCAACAAGATCAAAGTAAAGTATTTGTCCATTATCATCCCTTTATTATTTGATATAGAATAATAGGAAGAGAGAAAACACAAAAATTCCATTTCAAATAATTACAGAATGTATAAAACATGTGGGAGTCCAGCTACTAAGAAAACACAAGAGCTTTATAAATACAACTACAAAACACTGTTTGCAGAAATACTGAGTTAAATAATAGGAGAAATTTTCATTGCTCGTGGGAGCAGAGCAAATTAATATTACAAAAATGACAATACACAAATCAATTTACTTATTAACTGACATATACACCAAATGTCAAGAGATTACTTTATAGAAGTAAAGGAAATAACAAAATTCATATAGAAGAAAAAAGGGTCAACAATCTTATGAGAAATAAAAAGAAGTGAAAAAAGTCACCTTGCATTAGTAACAAATGTCAGACTACACTATAAAGAAGTAATTGTCAGAACAATTTGATATTGTTTTTAAAACAGCGATATTGATCAGATTGAAAAAACTGGAGCTATGCAGTTTAAAGAATAATATGCATCTCTATTGGATTACTTGCTGTCTAACTGGGGGAAAGGGAAGGAGGAAAATTTCGAACACAAGGTTTTGCAAGGGTGAATGTTGAAAATTATCTTTGCATGTATTTTGAAAATAAAAAGGTATTTTTTAAATTTAAGTAAAAAAATGAAATAAAATAATTTTTAAAGAATAATATGTATCTATATTCAATTTCTTAAGTATTCTAACATAATTATCATGTAGTGGATATCCTGCCATCTAGGGGAGGGGTGGGGAATAGGGGGGAAAAATTTGTAACAGAAAGCTTTGTAAGGGTTAATGTTTAGGAATTACTCATACATATGTTTTGCAAATAAAAAATATTAATAAATAAAAAAAATAAAAAAATTTAAAAAAGAAATATTTAATCAAAATCTAAAAAAAAAAAAAAAGAAGAATATGTATCTCCTGCCTTAATATTTATTAAACACAAACACCCAAGCTACTGACTCATTATTTGACAAAACTTCTGGGAAAACAGGACAGTCACATGGGATTAGATTCTGACCAAAAATTCACATCTTATACCAAAGCTACAGATGGCTACCTGACCTAAATATAAAAGGTCACATCAAAAACAGATTATAAAAATAAGGGAAAAAAATAATCTGGAAAACTTAAGGAAAGAACAAAAATTTATGACCAGACACGGGAAAGGGAGGATTCAAAGAAGATAAAATAGAAAATTTTGATTACATAAAATTCTTCAAGTTGTTGCACAAACATAAGATTAAAAGGGAAAGAATTAACTGGGAAAACATCTGTAAAACATTTTTCTGATAAAAGTCTCATTTCCAAAACATATAAGGAATTGATTCAAATTAAGATGAATAAGAGCTATTCCATTTGATATAAGATCTAAGCATAAGAACAGATAGTTTTTAAGGGGAAGAAACCAACCCACTCTAAAGTCACATGAAAAAATGCTTCAATTCTTTACTTATTAGAGGAATACAAATTAAAGCAATTCTGAGATTCTACTTCACACTCATCAGAGGCCTAAAAATGACAAAAACAGAAAATGATAAATGCTGGAGGAGTTGTGGAAAAACAGCACAGTAATATACTACAAATGGACCTGGGAATGGATACAACCATTCTGAAAAGCAACCTAGATTTATATACAAAAAATTAACAGCGAATTACCTAACTGTACAATTGCAAAGCCTATGTTAAAAAAAAAAAAAGAGCCTATGGCCCTGCTTAGAATGCTGCTCACTCCATGGCTACTGGAGGAAGTATCCCTTCTGTTGAAGAGCAAACTGGTTTGGAGAGACAAATTATGATGGCTTATGATTTGGATTCCTACTATATGCAGCCTCCAAAAGCAGCTCCAGGATCAAAAGAGGAGCCCAACCTGGTTCCTTGCATCACTGACAAGTGAATATGGAACTGTATTTGTGAAGAAGACAATAGGGCAGTCATCTAGTTGTGGCTTCACAAAGGCAAAACACAATGTTTCCCTAATTCTGGCATTACATTATAGCCATTATAAACTAGTACCCCAATAGTTGAGTCATTGAGCCCCTGGACTAGTTACTTGAAATGATTTGTAATGTTTCCTTCCCTCCACTAAAAGAGACATTTTCCTGGCTCTCCTATTTACAATATCTCTTTTTAAAAATATTACTTTAGGGGCAGCGAGGTGGTGCAGTGGATAGAGCACCAGCCCTGAAGTCAGGAGGACCTGAGTTCAAATCTGGTCTCAGATACTTTCTAGCTCTGTGACCCTGGGCAAGTCACTTAACCTCAATTGCCTCAGGAAAAAAAATATTACTTTAATCTTAGTTCTAAATTCTCTCTCTCATATCCCCTCCTACACACTTGAAGAAGTTTGAATTTAAAATTTAAAAAAAAAAACATACCTCATTAGAATACACAGTCAAGCAAAACAGATTCCCACATTAGCCAAGTCCAAAAACATGCATGCACTTCAGTGTGCCTTCTGACACAATCTCTTACTAATCTAAAAATGGGTAACATACTTCACATAAGTCCTCTAAAACTGTGGTTGGTTCACCGTTGACGCTTAGTCTTTCAAAGTTTCAAGCCTTTAGAGCATTGTTGTTACTAAATAAATTATTCTCCTGGTTCTACTCACTTCATTTTGCATCAGTTCATAAATCTTCCCAGGTTTTTCTAAAATCATCTCCTGCATCAATTTTTAC
Organism: Myrmecobius fasciatus; assembly: GCA_023553655.1. Lineage (NCBI taxonomy): Eukaryota > Metazoa > Chordata > Mammalia > Dasyuromorphia > Myrmecobiidae > Myrmecobius > Myrmecobius fasciatus. The sequence goes on along the minus strand of JAJPUD010001657.1, from coordinate 332,958 downwards.
TATACAATAATATTTCATCATATTCATAACATGATAACTTATTCTCCAATTCCCTAACAGAGATGAGCATCTCCCTCAGTTTCAAATTCTTTAAATATTTTTGTATATATGATTCCTTTTCCTCCTTCTTGTGGTATAGTCTTATAGTTATGGTATCACTGGATCAAAGAGTATAAACAATTTGATAGTTTTTTAATAGTTCCAAATTGTATTCCAGAATTGTTAAACCAGTTCATATTTCCATTTAAAAACTATGATCAGTAACAAGGACCACCCATGGTTCCCAAAGTGATCCCAAAATGATGAAACATACTGTTCACCTCCTGACAGAGTTTTGCTAGATTTAGGATGGGGAAAAAGACATGTGCATTTTTACATATAGTTAGGAAATTTATTTTACTTGACTATGCTTACTGGTTATAAGGAATTTGTTGTTTTGTTTTTTTTTTTCACAGATGTGGAATAATGCATGAAATCTAAAATAAACTCACTGCATTATTAGTTTTATTTAACTATTTTACTTTGTTACATAAGTCCTCTTACAAAACGAAGGCAATCTGTAAGTATTTCTAATACAAAAGAAAAAAAAAGCAGTGGTAAAACTTTTTAAAAAGAAAAATTATCCAATAAACTCAGACGACAAGTATTATGGTAAGGACTCATTATACTCTTAATTTCCAAATTTCTAGGTCTTTTCTCAGTCCAAATACTTGTAAGAATTATGAAGGGCATCTGTCACTAATGACTACCTTTTCCTCCTGCATACTTATTCTAGGTTTTCATGACTTTACAGTGTCATGTGATTCTCCTACTTGTCTGACTCCTCCTTCTCAGTAAGTTCATCATCCCTTATCCCATTCCCAAATGATAAGTACTTCCTAATGCTCTGTCCTAGCCATCTTTCCTTTTTTAATATACTCTCTGCCAATAACCTTATCCAATCCCAGGAGATTTAATCTCTAGGCAGATGACTCCCAGACCTATATATACAGACCCAATCATTCATTCCCTGAGCTTCAATCCCATATCAATAATTGTGTATTGTACTTTTCAAACTGGATGCCTCTAAGATACTTTAAACCAAGTATGTCCAATTGAACTTATCTCTCTCCTTGAAGCCTCTCATTTTCCAAATTTTCATTTAACGTAGAAGGAAACAACTATTTTTCCAGCCTCCCAAACTTGTAATCTCAGCATTATCCTCAACTCTCCAATACTTTTATTAGGTAATAACGGGCATTACAGTAGTTAATACAGGTATCTTACATTCCTATTAAGAAGTTAGCTAATGATTATGTGCAGTGAATTATAGTTGTTTTGTATATATTAGCTACATGAAATTCCAATGTAAAAAATGTAGATTAACATATATGCACATGACTGCCTTGCTTTAACATCTGCTAAGAAGATAGCTGTGTTAACTAAATTAACTGTGTTTTCTAATTATTTCTTTAATTGTTTGATAAGCTAAGTTCTGTATGCTGTGCTACATATGCAGAAATATCTTGGTGGATCCCAGAATGATTTTCACAAACTGCAAATTCTTCATTAGGGGAGAACGGAGGGTAGCACTTAGCACAGTGTCTACCATCTAGTTAAGTATTTAATAAATGCTTGTTGCCTTGGAAAAAAAAAAAAAAAGGAACAAGCTACACAAAGGCAAGGATTGGTCTTAACTACACTTCATATCTCCTGCAGTGTCTAGCACAGTGCTCAGCATATAGTAGGTATTTAACAAATATTTATTAAATGAAAATACTCATTTTGTACTTGAGAAACATATTTTTACATTTTGAAAAATGATAATAAATAACTAATAGGAAAAAGCTTCATCTTATCTTTCAAACACATCCCAAATTTTAAGAGCATTTATTTGAAGATTACAATGAAAACATCTAATAATATTTATGTCCTAACTTTGAAAAAAAATTAGAAGTAGTCAAATAAAAGTCATCCAAAGCTTATCAGTCTAGTTACACAAGCAATTAAAGGATGCAATTAGTGAAAAAATAACTTACAATTCTTCCTAAGACATTTTTAGTGTTTCATAAAAATCATTTTTACTGAATGATAAACAGATACAAAGTGAAGAATCTTAGCATATAAAATTGACCAACCTGATCAGAATCCAGAAGACAGTAGTTAACACGTAATTGAACCAGTTGTGCCAATAAGTCTAGAACTTGCCTCTGCAATTGCACAGATGTTGTTGTGGTGTACTGTTTTAAAGCCTTGATGACAAGAGGCTCAAACAAACGAATATGATTGTGAATAGCATTCTAGTTAAAAAAAATGATAATAACACATTATTTATATTGGAGCCTTCAAATCCAAGCAATGAACAGCCATACTTTAAATTATTTTAAGTTCAAAAACATTTTTCCTTTAGATATACTGTAAGGAAAAAGAAAAGTCTTAAGTACTTAGAATGAAAAGATGAATGGATCAATGGATGGATGAATAAAAGAATTCCTGCACAAATGAAAAGTATTGACTAAGCACGTTTTATATCACCAGCACTGTGCTAAGTGCTAGAGCTACAATTAGAAAATCAAAACTATCCTTCAGGAAGATTACTTAATAATTAGGTGAGTCAACACATAAAAGGAAGTTTCAGCTGCACAGCAGATGGAAAGCAAGATGATAGAGTGGACAGCAGAAAAAGCAGATCATCAAGGTAGATAACTTTATGAACCCTGCAGACATTAAAGATCACTGGAAATGGTACCTGACAAATGACTCTTGAAAATGGGTTAATGGGACCCAATATCAAAATAATAATAATAATAATAATAACACCAACAATGACACATTAATATCTGGCATTTATATGCTGCTTTAAGATTTGCAAAGTAATTTGTAATTATCACCTTATTTGATCTTTACAACTCTGGGAAATAAGTGCTATTACTAGCTTCATTTTTACAGATAAATAAATTAAAACAGAGGTTACTCCCCTTAGTAATAAGGATTTGAGGCCAAATTTGAACTCAAGTCTCACTAACTCCAAGTCCAGAGCTCTAATCACTGCTCCATTGACCTACCTAGAATACCGTGGAGTTATCTCAGGCAGTAGAGGGGTCCATACTAGAATAATAATCTGGTTTTTAATAGAAACTAAACAATGGCAATTTAAGGAAGTGTAGGTAAGGGGTTCTCCAAGGCCTAGACTTGTTAATCCAATTAGGAGACAGTGTTAAGAAGCCTCACTATTCCCTCATGTACCATTTAAAAAACAGTACTGTGTATTTACCTTGTCTGCACGGTGTTTTGTTACATTTGTAAGGTTGGTTTTCAACTGTGTAGACACTTTCTGGAGCACATCAAACCACCTGTTAAAAAAAATTTAAATAAAGAAACACTCATAAAGAAGCTATTTCTTAACTCATCAAGCAATACATTAAAAGCCCATATTTGTAAAGATTATTCAGGTATGTAGCTAATTTTCACAAAAATCCTGAAAAATAAATGCAAAGATTATTGTCACCATTAGAGAGATAAGAAAACTAAAGTGATGCTACTAAAAAGTAACTGATCTAATACTATTCACATTCAAGTCCTCTAATACACGTTCAATGCTTTCTGTATTTCATATTACCTCCTTTCTCCCATACCAATTTTCGATTCAATATCACAATGACAAAAATCTTATTTTTTATAACTAGATTTATGGTTTCATTCGCATAGGTAATTCCCAGTGAGAAATATCCCCCTCTTCCTCCTTCCCCCAACATAAATCAGCACCTACCCTAAAACTTATAGTCTAAGAGAATTTAAATAATTTTCTTCATTTATTTCAGCCTTGACTGACTTTTTATAACACCATTTGCTGTTTTCTTGGACATTTCCTTCTCCAGTTCATTTTACAGATGAGGAAACTGAAGTAAGGAGGGTTAAGTGATTTGTCACAGGTCACACAGCTAGTGTATGAGATCATATTTGAAACTCCAGGCCCCACATTCTATCCACTGTGGCACCTAGCCTTCCCTTTAAGTAAAATTAAAGAGTAAGTTATTATCCAAGGAGAGAATTTAAAACGATCTTCGTGCCTCCAATTATCCAGTGCCATCATCCTGCCACCCACACTAAAAGAGCCTTTTATTATAATGACTAAAAATAGTATGATTTCTGAATTATGAATGTGAATTATAAAACTTATGTTAGTATATTATGAATATAATATCTATGACATACGTTATATATGTAAATTAACTGTTAATTATGTGAATTATAAAACTTATATTTGACAGAATTAGGTTCGAGATCACCTAACTACTTCAATGCTCTTTTTTCACCAAACCATTGAAAAAATCAAAAATAAATTATTTTTATCAATCTACCACCCCCCCCATTTGGATTGTAAAGCTCCTCGAGGGCAGGAATTGTTTCTTATAATTTTTTGCAGACACATAATTTAAAACAGTACCTGGCTTAATGACTGTTTGATGATTGACATTAATTTGATTTGCTTTTCAAATCTATAATGAATTCCAAAGCAAAATTGGATTATGGGTCATACTAAAACTCAATTTACATGAATGTCCTAGTCTGGTTTTGCTCATTTTAATAGTTTAACTAATTATCAAATACAACTAAAAATTTTTCATCTACACCAGCTATATATAAGCTCCCAAAAAATAAAAAAAACAGGAGTCTGGAGTGGCAAGATTAATGAAGTCAGTATCACAAGATCAAATTAAGTGCTAGGCTCTGTCACTAGTCAATTGAAAAAGCAAGTAAGTGAACATCTCAGAGAAGTTTCTTTCCTCATCTTTTAGACGTGGAGATCATATTTCCAACACTAGTTCTTCACAAGGTTATTGTGAAGAAAACTATTTGTAAGTTATAATTCACTTTGAAGAGACAGTATGACAAAGAAGAGAGAATGCTGGCCTCAGCTGCAAAAGGACAGGCACAAACACAGCAGCTCTGACACATACTAGCTGTGTGACCTGAGCCGTTTGTTTAGTATCTCAGTATTTGCAAGCAGGTCTTTAAGAGTATCAACTTCAATCCAGATGCCTATCTGAATGGGTGAGGTCTTATCATATCCAGGAGCTGCCAACATGAATGAATCACAAGCCTGGACCTAAAGTTCCATATATTGTTAGCTGCTGTTATGATCATATGATGATGGTGGATTTTTTTTTTTTTTTTAGGATATCTCCTACATAAAAGGCACTATTAAGACACTAGGGATATAAAAAAGCATCACAAATGAAAGAGCAGAGAAAAATAAAACCCAGAAAAGCAACATCATAGTTACGAAACACAAGGTTCCTTCAAATGCCTCTAGAACTTATTTAATGTTGTATTTCTTGGAATATCCTATTTCTATCTAGCTTTATTTATCAGAAATGTGCAACTAGTATAAGACCACACAACATCACATAGAAATAAAGGAAAATGTAATAACCTGGAAACTGAAAATTTCATGCAACTTCAATATATTAAACAGTTTCTTATACCTCTGATTACTATCAAAGGTATACAATAAGTATTTAAGTATTATTATTTGCTCTTTGATGATCTTGCCATTTTAACAAAGAACATGACAATAGTCTACTATAGTCCTAATCTAAAATCTTTTTGTGGCATGGGGATGATTCTTTAGCCTTTGACAACAAACCCCAAACTCTGGTTGGTTCTAGCAACCTGGAAAGACTTTTAGACACCTATTACAGTAGAAAGGATAATAAAAATGGTAGCTGTTTGGATGGGATAGGGCATTGGGGAAAACAATGAAAATACAGGCATACTAATGAAATGCTGGTAGAAAACTGAATTAGACAAACCATTCTGGGTATAGCTTGCAATTATACCACAGAAGTCATTAAATTGTATATATCCTTTGATCCTGTGACACCACTAGGTAGCACAAAGTACAAAGACATGTAAAACAGAGGTAAAAGTCCTATTTATATAAAAACTTTATAGCAGCAATTCTTATGGAAGCAAAGAATGGAAAGAGAGTATGCCCACAGATTTTAGTATATCAATATAACAAAATATTACTGTTCCATAAGAAACAATGAATATGAAGAATTCTAAGAAATTTGAGAAGACTTGTATGAATTGATATAGTCAAAAGTAGAACAGGAAAAAACAATTGATCACAATAATGTAAAGGACCACAATACCCTAAAGAAAAATACATAAGGACTTTGGAACTATGATAAATACAATATCCAATCATGATTTCAGAGGGCTACTGGTAAACTTCAGTTGTGGGATGGAGCATATTTTCAAACATGGACAGTGTATTGATTTGCCTTGTTTGATTACACTTAATTGGTAGGGGTAAAGGTTCTATATGGGAAAGAAGGCAGGAAATTAGAAAATGAGAGTGATAAAAAAGAGAATAAAACCTTTTTCTTTTTAACAAAAGACTCGTGACAAAAAATCTGAAGATCAGGCAAAGTTTGAAGAGGCTTTTTAGCAAAGAAAGAGTTGGCCGAAATCTGATGGGAAATTTTTTAGCCAAAGTAATTCATGAAGACCACGAAACCAATGCAATTTCCATCACAGAAGAAGTAAATTCACCAATAAAATCATGGATTCTTGAAATATGACAATAACTGCACAGAAGACATAAAATGTACTTAGAATCATAAATTTAGCATTCAAGTCTCAATTCTAACAACTACTAGCTATGTGACCTTAGAAATTCACCCCATCTTTAAGGTTCAGTTTCCTGCACTGAGAAAATGGGAATAAAGATAGTTGTACTACTTACCTTAGAGGATTAGGTCCCCTCCCCCCCCGAAAATCTAAGTTATTTTTCTATAATACTTATAGTTTATTTTGAAAAAATTACCCAGAAGTATCATGTTCTTGTTCTGCCTGGACCATATTCCTCAAACTAGCATCAGCCAAAGCCTGTGTAAAATGTGTATATGGTGCCATGAAGCAATAATGATAAAGGCCCGGACGCAAACTAGAAGAACCCAAACGCTGGGCTTTTCCTTGGGATTTGCTGGGTTTGGATGATAAGCCATCATACTGTGATGCCAGATTTGTCCCAAACAGAGTCTTCAACAACTAAAGGAAAATAATAGAAACCACAATTAATACTTTCTATAATATCCTCAAGCATGAAACCTTAAAGTCCCTCTCCCCATTCTAAAAGTATACAAGTCATCCCTGAGTATATTATACTAAAGATCATTTACCTAGTTATTAAGTCTCTTTTGTAAAAAGTCCAACACAAAAAAAAAAAAGACTACTCAAGCCTTAAACTGAACAATAAAACTCTATAAAAAAGATTTCAATTTCATCTTACATCTAAATGTGAATGTAAGGGCTCTTTCTTTCCACAAAAATTTTTATGTTATCAGGTGTTGGCGCAGCCTTACTTTACTCCATGGTGTGAAGGTCACAGAGGAAATACATAAAGCATTCATTCTTACCCCAAATTAGCTACACTGATTTTCTTAGGGACCTATAAACACTGATCTATCAATAAGCATTTATTAGGGACTGTGCTAAACACTAGAAATACAAAGATAAAAGCAAAACAGTCTGTGACCTGAAGAAGCTTATAGTTTATCGAGGAGACAACATGTGCAAATAGAAATAAAAGAGGTACTAGGTGATTTTAGGAGGAAAGTTATTAGCAATTTAAGGGTTTTGTTAATCTCTAGATTAGTCTCCCACATAGTGTCACTTGCTCAGCTTCAGTTAACCCTTGATTAGGATTTATACATCTTTAAAATGGTTTAACACAACCAATTCCCATTAAACATAATTCAAGTCTGACATTTAACTGTCTATACCAGCCATCTTGTGCCAAATGCCCTGTAACTATATGCTTGAGACTACTGAACTTCCAAAGATCATAGCCAGAAGAAATTAATTCACTTGGTGTTTGAATTCCTGCCCTGGGAAAAGACTATCTTGACTAGTGAATAAAGGCAAACTTATTTCTCCTCTTCTAAATAACCAGTCCTAAACCAGATCTTCACCAAACTTCTCATCTTTTCCAAACTACCTTCATTTCCATAATATAGGCATCCCACCCAGAATCCTCCCTTGTCCTGAAACACAAATTTTCCTACTCCTGCTTTAGTCCCATTCCATTAATGAAAACTGGTTGTAAGCCCAAGCTTTCCAGCCAAAAGTTGTTGGAGAATTATATCCTTTGTAACCCATCTGACAACCAATTTCTTCATGTGATCATGATTCCCAAACATAGTAGAATTTACAGCAATTAAACTACTAGCCTTTTGATAAAATACTGGGTAACACAGACTAAACTGTTTTGGACATAATGGGGTAGAAGGATTAAGAGAAAGGAATTGCAGCTCTTTTAACTCTCTCAAAGCTAACAGGAATCAGAAGGTAGATGGCAAAGAGAAGCTCAAAAGTAAGAAAAAGAAAGGATGAGGATTAAAGTAGATGATGAGAAGAGTTTTTTTTTTAAAAAAAGGACAATAAGAAGAAAAAGAAGGGAACACTGAAAACAGTACAGGGCAAAAGGAATAAAAGTGTCAAATTAAGCAAGACAAATTCATTAATTCTCTATTTGTTAAATAGTTGTGCTTATAACAAACTCAAAATTGCCTTGTTGCAATCTTTATTCATTAATCATACTTCTATATTCTAAAGTTCGGCAGAACAAATCTAATTTATCTTCCATTTGAAGTGAAAATATTTAAGATTTTAAAGCACATATGCTCTAAGTCTTCTCTCCACCAAGCTAAATATTAATATTTCATTCAACCAATCCTCAAATAGCATGATCTCCAGGTTCTTTGCCATTTTAGTCACCTAATGTTGAATGTTCTCAAGCTCACTGATATCCTTCCTAAAATGTGCCACATAAAATTGAACATAATATGATCTGATCATGACAAAGGAAAACAAGACTATTACTTCCCTTGTTATGAACACAGTCTCTCCTTGAATGAAGTCTAATTATCACAGTAACTTTTTTGGCTACCACATCCAACTGCTGATTCAAAATGAGTACAGCCTCGAAATTCTCCAGAGCTTTTTCATACAAACTATTATCTAACCATTCTGCTGAAGCACTGATTTTTTTGAACTATACTGTAGAATCCACTTTTAAATCTCATTGTATTAGGTCCAGCACAATTATCCAGTTTGCCATGATATTTTTGGATTCTGATTCACATAATAAACAACGTATCCCTTCCAGCTTTGTATCATCTGAATATTTTATAAGCATATATCTAAATCAGGATTATTACAGAACAGCAAAATTTTGGGGAGGCATTATGACTTGGGCATTGATCTTAAAGTCAAGAAGAACTAGATATAACCCTAGCCAAGTCACTTAAGCTTTGTGATTCAGGTTCTTCATCTGTAAAATGAGAGTAGGATATTGGATTCAATGACATCCAAGGTCCACAGCATATCTAAAACTGTGAACATCTATGATGTTTTGGATCTGAGTTTGTAACTCTGTTTGCAACTGTTTAGGTTTGTATTCTAGAAGAGTTTATGGATCTTTGGGGATTTAGATAATATTAAGAAGATCAAGTTCATAGTTTTCTTCCTTGAAGACCAGAGCTTTGCTGTGTTCCAGGCCAACTGCCTATAAATCATCACCACCTCTAATCAGCAGCTGCAAAAATATAGGTCACTGGTCTCTGAGGTGAGACCAACTGCATAACAAATAAAAATATTAAGAACCTATATGCAAGGATTTATACTGGGTATATAAAGATGAAAAACAACACATTCCTTATTTAGCAAGCTTATAACTTAATATGATATGTATATAAGTGTGATACAAACAAGGAAAAAAAGAGGGGCAACAGAAAAATCAGACATTACTTTTCAGGCAATTCATAAATGGTAGGATATATTGTGGGACCATCGTAGGAAGTTTTTAGCAGGTATGATGATAGGATCTGCTGAAAACAATACATGATGGGGAAAAAATGTCAATAAAGGGATTCAGGTAAACTACCATTTTAACTTAACAATGTCATGGGAGAAAGAGAAAAAGATGATATATGACTTAATGGTTCAGAAGACAGGAAGGAGTATTAAGGCCAACAAGACTAATGATCAGTGGAAAAACAACTATAATGAGAAGAGGAAGAGAAAGAAAAGGAAGAAAGAAGGGGAAAAAGTAGGAAGAAGGAAAAGAGGAGAAAGAATGAACAGGAAGGGAAAGAGGAGGAGAGGGAAGATTGCATGAATGCCTACCAATAACTGGTAAAGTCTTATTATGATTATTACTATACAATTAGAAAACAAATGAATATCATAACTATACATCCAATCACAGAGAAAAAGAATGTGAAATGGGTGACTATTCAAGCTTAAGAAAACATCTTGAGTAAATAGTAGTAATTAAATATCACTAATTCAAAGAATATTTGTCCTTGGAACAAATGTAACCATTACTAAGGCCACAACCTTTTAGAGGGCTTAGCTTTAAGTGAATCATAATCGCTAATATTTTTATAACGCTTTAAGGATTGCAAATTGCTTTATATGAATTATCTCTTTTGATCTTCACAACAAATTTTACAAAACAAACAAACTCAAAAAGATCATATGACTGGCCCAGGATCACAAAGCTTTGAAATTTCTGATGCAGGATTTGAACTCAGTCCTTCCAAGCCTAGCCCTCTAAACCACCACATCAGACAGCATCTCATTCAATGGGCTAACAGCAGGAAACTCCCTCCTATGAACATTAATAATACAACTTCACACATCCTATGCATCACAGTTGTCCAACTATCATCATCACCACAGTAATGGAGGTGGAAGACCAAGGAAGAATGTGACGGTGAGAAAAGCATATGTTTCCTTACCTGTTGAACACAAACAGTAGCCATTGTAGGTTCTCGATTGAAACAGGATTTCAGGTATCCCAAGATTTCTTCAACACACTACATACCCCCCCAAAAAAAGCATCATATATTATACTAATGACTGGTATATGCTGTAAAGATATTCAATCAAGAACCAAGGGCAAAATCTATTTTATTTGCATCAATCTCATTGACAATTATCACAGTCCCACTTAACCGCTGGACTGAGCATGGTCTACTGAGTAAGAAATTTCAAATATGAAATTTAGCTGGCATATTAAATGTAGAAAAATGAGAAATAAATGGTGATTACTTCAATAGACCAAAAAGATTAGCAGTTAAACCACAATAGAGAAAAAGCACCTTGTGCATCTGCTGACTGAATGATAATAATGCTTTGATTTTAACACTCAGAAAACTTTGCCATTAATTTGATTATATTATTTTTCCAATGTGTATTTTGACCATGTGAGAAAACCTAAAAAGGAAGTGAGTAAAGATAATTTCAAGGATTTTGTTATAACCTAATAGACTTGAACTTACATACCTGTTCACTTTTTGCCCCTTCACCTAACTCTACCACACCAATCAACTAATTAAAAACTCAAAGCTATTATACTTTTTTCAATATAATTTTATGAATCCAAAAATTAAATGTTCTTTTGTCTTAAAAATCCATGATCTGACTGCCCATAGATATGAATGACTGCTTGAAGACTTCTTTTTTTGGACTGCATTAAGCAAGAGATTTTCTGATTACAACTGCTCTCACAAATAAACCTAGACCTCTTAATTTTTTTTACTAGTCTATTTTAAATTCTTAATCCTGCCTGGCTGGCTGTATGACCCTGAACCTCTGAATTCCTAGGCAACCCTCTAAGACACTAAGTCCACAGAAAGTAGAAACCTACACTCATGGAGGGAGGAGTCATATCAATGAAATCACATGTCCTCATTTACTCTTTGTCCCTGTGAAGATTCTTTATAGGTATTGTTGCGAAATACTAATCATGGCATCAAATCACCCTCCTCTCCAAGGATTCAGGTATTTGAAATTCAGATTCTCATTTGAACCTTTTAATACTGAGTTTTGGTATGGAAATGCAGAGTCAAATTTCTCTATTAATGGAAAAAGAATCAGGAAGATATCAGCAAAACTCTATTGTAGGACCCCAACCAGTCCAAAAAGAAATATAAGTAATCTAAAAATAGAGGTTTTTATGTAATGAGTGATATTAGGAAAAGGGTACAACTATAGGTTAAATTTAAAAGTCACATATTAGGGCTCAATTAAGAAGCTAATTTAAAGGATCAGAAAGTAACATAAAAAAGACTTGGTTGGAAAAGTGGTAAGATGATTATAGGAGAGTTATCAGAAATAAGGATACTCCCTTTATCTCTAAGAAAAATTTTGACCTAGATATTAAATTGAAATCCCCTAGGGTCTAAATTCAATATTGATATAAAGCATAAATCCAGCTGACAAAACATTGTTGTATATAGAGAAAGGACAGTAATGGAAAAGATGGCTTGGTCTGCTCATATATGACTGACCATATAGGAGAAGAGTTTATTTTCTCCCCTTCATTTTTTTCTAAATTTTTACTTATCTAGAAGATTGAATTCCAGTATGAACTTGACCACCAGAAGAACATGAAAAAGCAGAAGAGACTGAGGTAAAGGAAAATGCCAGGATAATGGGCCACTGCCCAAAAGTAGAGGAACTCAGAGATAATGCAACAGAAGCAGAAAAAGGCCAATAAGATGGAAGAGCCCTAGTAACTCTATGGCTAAGGCCCATCTCTCTTGCTTATTAACCATGGGCTTGCAGGCAGTCTTGTCATACTCTCAGCTCCTTCTGGAGCCCTCATAGGTCCCAGAACTGATGGCATTTCTTTCTATAGGGGGCTCCTTCTGTGCATCCTTGCCCCCAGGCAATGTTACTCTCCTCCAGGGTATTTTGGGGAGTGGGGGGCTATCTTCATCCAGTGTTCTTTATTTCTATGAGGCTGACCTCACAATATTAAAAGTAACAACAACAAGGGAAAGAGGGAGAAAGGGAAGGAGGAAGAGAAGAAGAAATTGGGTACCTACCTTGCCAATATCCTGCAGGGTTGCTAGTTCAAGAATCTGTGAAAGAACATCCAAAGCAGCCCGAAGAAACCCTCCAAACTTTTCATTGCTATTCTGAAGATCCAGTGTAACCTTAGGAGGTAGGAATAAAATTATTATTTATAGGGAAATATTAAGACTAACAAGCAACAGGGCATCAGGAAGACCTGGATTCACATCCTAATTCTGACATATCCTGGCTGTGTGATTCACTATGTAAGATATTAAGCTAGAGAAGATGCTAACCTGTATGACTTGGTAGTAGGTAGTAGGAATGTAAATAACACCACATATCCTTATCCCTAATATTCAAAGCCCTCCATTAATGATTCAAAAAGGAAACCTGAAGCTCTTTATATAATCCTGGACAAATCACATCATTATCCTGGCCTGAGAGCCATTCATCACCTGTAAAATAAAGTTGTCAGACTAGGAGATCAAAATATATCCAATGATCCTACCTATGACTTGCTAAAGGTCACAAAAATCTTAAATAAAACTGAGACCAAAATCCATGTCCTTCCATTTTGAGCTCAATGCTGGATATATAAACTTATCTTTCCATGCATAACTGCTACATCTTTGTAGTAAAAGTTTTTGATAAAATTTCTTAAATATTGAGGGGGATAATACAGGAATATTATTATTCTAAAGAAGGTCTTCCTCCCCTCCCTCTGCCTTTTTTTTTATTTTTTTTTTCCTGCCTTTTTTTTTAAAACAAAGAAAGGTTCTTATAAATAGACCCTAAGTATCATTTTGTAGGTATCGTAACAAAGGTTGCAACTAATATAAAAATATAAAAAATACATTAGTAATCTTCATGAAATCTGGACATGTTAAGTCTTGGCTGAAAGTTCTCTTTATTCACTATTGCTACTATAGGGGTCCCCCCACACACTTTAAAAAAAATTATCATTTTTAAAACTGCAAAGTTAAAACTAAGGATTTTGCATTCAGAGTATAAGGCAGATTTCATCATTAATCAGCTACAAGGCACAATCTGTTTTTACCCTTTTATGATGACAACATGCATAAACATCAAAAAAAAGTAGCAGAATTTTCTATCAAGAGACAATAAAAGTCTGAGTGAGAAAGAGTAACTTAGGACAATAGTGAAAAGACTTTATGACAGTGATCCTTCCATTTAAGACTTTTCCATTTATCTCCCAGTTATTAGAAAATTAATCTCTGCATAAGTTACCATCTATTTTTACATTTATAATATATATAGTGCTAGATCACTAGACCAAAGGTCAGAAGAGCAGAATTCTAATCTGAATACTAGTCATATCCTTAGAAAAGTTACCACATGTCTGCAGCTCAAGTTTCTTAACTGATAAAAATGGATTAGTAACATTTGTTCTATCTCACAAAACTTTAAGAAATGAGCTTTGTAAAACCTAAAGCTCTATTAAACTGTAGTTATTATTATTATTACTATTATTATTATGACAGTATTACTCCTGGGATTTAAAACTGAATACAATAATAAGATTCTCATATTCTGAAGTACAAATCAGAAAAAAAAAGCTATGCACACTATACCTTATAGTTAGCATGTGTAGCTTTTAGAACATCATATAACTTGAGATAAGAAGGAAGATGATAGAAACTTCCCAATGATGATGATTTACTTGTTATAGCAGGTCCAGAGGGATCAGAAGACCTAGAAGCTATTAAAAATAATGCAACATGAAGTAAAGCTCAAGTACAGAGTGAAATTAAAATTAAAGCCTTTAATTTGCTGAGTTAACATAACTGATGACTAATCCCCTTTTTGTAAAGCCAACTCTTTGGGGAGGTTAATGGCTAGCTTCTGGAAGCTTACGCCAGCAAAGTCCATGGTGGGAAGGCTTCTTCTGTATTATACATGATGGGTCTTTTTTTTCTCAAAATCATAGTAAAGGAAGGCATGTCACACATGAGATGGGTGGATAGACTGTTTTAGCCTCAACAACTTATGAAACCATTAGCTAAGACAAAAGGAACAATGATCAAACAAGTAGGTAGATCAAAACAAGTAATCTCTTTCTCTTACACACACACACACACACACAACTCCTCATGAAATTGTGCATCCATGAAATAATAATAAACACCAAGAAAACTAAAGGAAAAAATAAAAAACACAAAAACATATATTGCCATTCTAAAATTATTTTCAAAGATTAAACTTTGAGTCCCAAACTTTATACTTATGACAAATTTATTCACTAAGTACTTATGTGCAAAGCTATGTGCTAGATATTATAATTTAATTTTAGAAAACAAACATTAACTTAAATAATGTGGCTCATTATAAACCTAAAATAAGTCATAAAAGAAAAAAATGAGCAAATTATAAATTTTAAGGCTAAGCCATATAAAGACTTTTACTGTATCCATAAATACAAATAATTGTTTCTGATTCATTAATCTTTCGTCCAATCAAGCCATAGTGCTTTGATGACACCTCAGTGTATTGTAGATGAAGTTGATACTTAAGTATTCATATTATTATTTACTTTATTTATACACTATTATATAAGAGAGGCAGTGAGGTAGAGCAGTGGATTAAATGCTAGTCCCAGAGTCAGAAAGACCTGAGTTCAAATCAGGCCTCAGACATTAGATATGACCTTGGGCAAGAAACATCATCTCATTTACCTTTGTTTCTTCAACTGTAAAATGAGAATAATAATAATAATAGTACCTACTTCCAAGGATGTTTCAAGGATCAAAAGAGATAATATTTGTAAAATGTTTACCATAGTGCCTATAGCATTATTAGGAGCTATATAAATAATAATTATCATTGTCATTATTATTGTTAAATATAAAGCTGCACTACACAAAAATATACATTCAGGTACAGTTTTCTCAAAGATAACATTCATTTTTCACAGAAATATTTTTAATACTGTGAAGTTTAATCAGTATTGGGAATCAATGGTATAATGGACTTAAGATTTACTTAAAGAGTTTAAGTAGAATGACTAAAGAGCCTTTTAAAAAATACTGTTATTTCCCCAAACCATAAACATGAGAGTTCCTAATTTGAATGCTATTTAAACTTAATTTCCACATTTTGGATAAATATATCATAAATTATCATGATGAATAACTTAAAATTTTCCAAGTAATACTCTCAAACCCAAAACCTTTCTCCATACCTGGACTAGCTTCATTGCCCTTTTTGGGACTCAATGGTACAGATGTCTGCTCTCCTGATTCTTTTTCTTTTCCTTTCCGACGGATTGGACTTAAAGAAGGTGGGTTGGTTAGAGAAGGTAAGGCTGCCTAAAACAGAAAAACAAAAAATTTTACGCCAACATTATAATCTAAATCAGGCATTAAAGTTTTCAAAATCTAGCATCTATTTCGCAAAAATTCTATACCCAATGACAAGTTAAAATTCATCTTTTAAAAATCACAGTTGTTCTATGAAATATAATGGGAAATGTTCAGCAAAGAATACTCAGAAACTAATGAAAGGAAAAAAAATTCTCATTCATAAATATAAAAATAAAATAATTGGCTTTATTTTTCTATTCAAGTGGAAAGGTTCTTAAACATTTTATGTCTTAGACAAAGTAAAATCTAACCATTTAAACAGTTAATGATCTTTTTAAAAAGTATGTCATTCAACAACAGTACTATATGACGATTAATTCTGATGGACATGGCTCTCTTCAACAATGAAATGTTTCAAACCACCTCCAATTGTTCACTGAAGAAAGCCATATACACCCAGAGAGAGGGATGCGAAATGTGGACCACAACATAACATTCTCATACTCCTTGATTGATGTTTGCTTACATTGTGTTTCCTTTATCTGATATATAGTTTGTGTAGATAAGATTTTTCTTGCACAACAATGATAAGTTTGGAAATATGTATACATATATTCGATTTACCAATATTTTAACATAATTAACATGTAGTGGATATCCTGCCATCTAGGGGAGGGGTGGGGAGTTGGGGGGAAAAATTTGTAACAGAAAGCTATGTAAGGGTTATTGCTGAAGAATTACCCACACATATGTTATACAAATAAAATAAAATTTTAAAAAAAAAAAAGTATGCCATTCAGAAAATCATTTCATTATCCTGATCCTCAGTTTTCTGATATGAGGAGTCTGGATAAGATTATTTTCAAAGTCTTTTATAACTCTAGCTCTATGATCCTGTGTATTAATCCATATTACCTCTCTCCCAGGATTATTACAAAGAAAGTACTTTGCAATTAATAAAGCCTCCAATAGGCAGGAGACATTTCAAATAAGAATCACAGGTCAAAAGAAGAGATATTAGAAACTATGTCCCTCTGCCTCTTTGAAGTAGTGATAGTATTAAGTATTAAACACAGTTTGAATATAGAAGACTAAAGACTTTTTTGATATGTTACTTAGCTTTGCTGAATTGACTTTTTTATTCTTTGTTATAAGGAATGGATCAATGACAGAAGTTGGGAAAAGGAATACAATGGGAAATTTAGTTGATACAAAAAATATCAATTGAAAACAATTGTTTAAATTGTGAATACTTTTGTCTTCTTGATAAAGACATAGAGATCTGTAGATACAAAATATTAATGTCTTTCAAACTCAATTACTAAGGCAGTCATGCTTAACAATTTTTAATTTTTATAAGGAAAGTTTTGATGGGGAAAAGAAAAGATGTGTACAAGGAAATGACTATAGTATTAAACGTATAAGTCTTTGATGAAATTTTTTAAAAGAAAGTAATATTAGGGAGAGATATTAAATTTATCATTTTATCAAATTAATTTCTGATTAAGTATATTTAAAATAGGACCAAAGATCTAGAGCTGAAAGAAACTTAAAAGTTCATTTTACCTATAAGGAATCTAGAGTCCAGGGAGGCAAAATGACTAATTGAAGGACACATACATAGTAAGTGGCAAATCTGGGATCTGAACTAATTTCAAACCCTCAGTTTTTTCTACTTTACAACACTGAAGAGAAGGAATAAATCACGTTTATGATTTATTGATGATTAAAACAATTAAATCTATTGTTATGTACGACACTATAAGAAATATACCTTTATTGCTGGACCAGGAGTAACATCATCCAAAACATGGGCACAGATGTTAATGGCTTTTAGCAAATGAGAGAAGAGCTGCTCTACCATTGTAACCAATGTTCTGTCTCCCAAAGCTGGCCATGGCTCTTCTTGTTTCATAGCTCCTGGATTGATTTCATCTTCTGTAGTCCATGGACTTTTCAAAGATTTGGGGGCACTAGCTGCAAGCACATCAGACTTGTTACTTCACAAATAAAATCAATGGTTACTGTAGAATTTGAATACATATCCATTCACTTAACTGGAGGACAGGGCCAGGATTGCAGGATATTTCTTGAAGGAGAGGCCCAGAACTGTACTTCTCTCCATTTCCCACCATCTACACTGCTTCTGGACTTCTCTGGAGCTCTCCAACTTGCCTTATTTCCTCAGAAAACTCATCATTGGGAAATTTCATTGTGCTGCAAGATTGAATCTGGCTGGTTCTCCCTTTCAGCAGTATTCTCAACCCCTCTGATAGGAATCTTGATTGGAGGGCAGGGTCAGGGGTTTGAGGACCTCAGTTTATGGAGGGAATTAAGTACTTTTCTTTTTACTCCCTTCTCTCAACAGCTGCATTACTTTGGGGCTTCCATGAAACTTTCCATCATACCCCTGTACCAGGTTTTCTTCCTGCCCTTCCCTACCTCACTGTTTTTCAGTTTCCCTTGGAACACTGACTTTACCTATTATATTGTAAACTCCTTAAGGGCAGGGATTGTCTATTTTCATTTGTATCCCAAGCACTGAGCTTGCTACCTGGGACATAGTAATCACTTAATCTTAATAAATGTTTACTGACTATCTAATATTCATCACTAAGCACTCATTATGTACAAATAGTGTTGATCATTGGAAGAGACGCAAAGACAATTAAGATAAGGCCTCTTCCCAGGTGAAACTTAAAATATAGCGAAGGTGAGTCAGTATATAGTAATTATTGAACACTATATAATAACTAAATAGCAGTTATGTAATACCAATAAAAAACACAATAAGATAACAACATAAAACAGGATACAAAGTACCATGGGAGATGAATGGAAAGAAAGATAGTTTCTACTGGAGCAAGAGGCAGGGAATTTTAGGGAGTAGGAGATTAAAGAAGGTTTTTGGCAGGAATGACTCTTAAACTAGATCATGAGAAACAGGGAAGATTTTAAAATGCAGGAAAAAAAAGATAACAGGTTTAGGAATTCAGTGTGAGAAAAAGCACAAACATGGGAAAGCATACTATGTCTATAGAGAACAATGAATAATCTAATTTGGTTGGAATCTAATGCAAGTAAAGTAGAAAAAAAAAGTCTGGAAAGATAGGAAAGATACCACTTATGTAAAGCCTTGAATACTAGGCTGTTTAAATTTTTGTAGTCTTTTTAAAATTAGTATAATTATTCATACATATAAGTATCAATTAAGGAGCTTCTGGGAAGAAAATTCTCACTACCAATTTAAACAGGCACTTGTTCTGTCTGCATTCCCAGAACATTATCACACAACCAATATATGTCAGGGGAGGGACTTGCACACAGCTTTTCCCAACTCTCAAGCTAGCCTTCTTGTCACTATTCTACACTGAAAGCGCACACTTGTGGTTAAAAGAGCAGAAAAAGGAGAACAGGTTAAAACTACCCTTGCAAATGGATGCAACAACACATGCAAACATATAAATAAGATTTGTGGAAATTAGAAATAAGTTAAGGGAGTAACTTATTCCAGCATAACTTCAGAACTACTTTTTCTTGTACTCAAAAAAACTCTAAAAGCAAAAAAATGCATACAATGAATAAAGTTACTTCGGAGAAATCAGACCAATCTGACTGTCTAGCATCCTTCTGGAATACCTGCAAGCAAATTCCCAGCTAAAATGATCGCGTCTTGATGTGCTGACAGATCCAGGGGAAACCAGGCTGAGGACAACAGGGTAAGAATTGTTGTAGCCATTCCAACAGTACAGCTCTTCCTCGACTCATCTGAGGGACTTACTACAGGAACCCTGAAATCACAAATTACAGAGTCATGCCACAGTGTCTTCTAAAGCAGAAAAGATTTCCTTCTTTTTTCAAAACAGAGAAATGTTTTATATATACACACATACACATATATACAGTGTGTGTTGTATGTATGTATGTATATGCACACACATGCACATATAAATATCATAAATATTTCTATAAAACACAGCACTATAATAAAATATTTAAAAATAAAATACCAAATTTAATTCAAAATAGAGATACTACTGATATATTTATAAAAGATGTTGTACCTTTTATGTTGCCATAATTTTAATTTTTAAGTTACCACATATTACTCCTGTGGTATGAACACTTAAAATAAAACAATTATTTTAACCAAATAAAGTCAAGTTTAAAAGCAAAGCAATTGGTCATTTCATGTAAAACTTAAAATTATAGGTGGGAAAAATGTTCCTACAAACATAAAATACCATAATTTATAGCTTTATATTTCACTAAATAGAATAGAATATTTTTCCATACAAAAGTCTTCCCTCAACCAAATGAATTGATATAAAAATATAAAATGAATGCTAGCTATTAAAAACTATAAAAGGTTTGAGAGAAGTGATTCATTGAGGACTCCTGCTCAAACTCTAATCAGAATTAGGTCAGCATGATTTTTATAAGGGGGAATGATTGTTAGTAATTATTTTAATATATTTATCTAGTAAAATACATCTAGTCAATCACCTAATAATAAGTATAAGAATAAACAATGTATTAATCCACACTTTGTATAAATCCCATAGTAATATAGATTCTACGGAAGAGCTCTATAAAAGGCCTCAAACTTTAATTAGGTATCTGAAGCTAAATAATGCTTATTGTCCTAAATCAGATTTAATAACAGCTTAAAACACTTTTAATTTGTGTGCAAGACAAAATGAGTTCCCTAGGAATGTCTCATTGTAGCTTGCGATTTTAATATCTTGGTTCAGAAATTCAACCCCAACTTCTGGTACAAATAACTAGGTTGAAAAGATTTTATTTAGGTATAATCTAGGAAAGAGAATATACTTGTCATCCAAAAGAAGGCCTACTGGAGAGACTTGCATTAACTGATGCTGAGTGAAATGAGCAGAACCAGGAGATCATTATACACAGCAACACCAGTACTATATGACGATCAATTCTGATGGACATGGCTCTCTTCAACAATGAAATGTTTCAAACCTCCTCCAATTGTTCACTGAAGAAAGCCATATACACCCAGAGAGAGGGATGTGAAATGTGGACCACAACATAACATTCTCATACTCCTTGATTGATGTTTGCTTACATTGTGTTTCCTTTATCTGATAAATCTTTTGTGTAGATAAGATTTTTCTTGCACAACAATGATAAGTTTGGAAATATGTATACATATATTCGATTTGCCAATATTTTAACATAATTAACATGTAGTGGATATCCTGCCATCTAGGGGAGGGGTGGGGAGTTGGGGGGAAAAATTTGTAACAGAAAGCTATGTAAGGGTTAATGTTGAAGAATTACCCACACATATGTTATGCAAATAAAATAAAAAATAAATAAATAAAAAACAAAAAAAACAAACAAACAAACAAAAAAAAACAAAAGAAGGCCTAGCTAAACACAAGGTTATCAGCACAAGGCTAGCCACTGGATCATTCATTTTTGGGGGAGACCCACTTAAAAAGTTATTGAGGGAATAGGATTTGCATCAGCAAGAATATCCAAAACCAACAAAAGAATAGATCACTATTGTATTAGGGTTTACAAATGGATAGAACTCTTTCAATTAGAAAAGTTATTTTCTACATAATAGAGAAATGATTCCCCAAATTCAAAATGTAAATCGCATCAAGTCCATGAAATGATAAACTTGAGAATCACATGTGAGAACAGCATGCACACACAGAATAAATTATCTCATATTCTAAAATAAACACAAGATTAAAAATACCTTTAAGTTTTACCAAGTAGGATGATTAATACCTTCATTTTGAAGAAGAGGAAACTGAGTGAGACTCAGAGAAATTAAATGGCCTCCCTATAGCCACAGATCAGTTAAGTATTGTGGTCAATATTTGAACCCAGGTCATCTGACTCTTAAGAATATGCTTCAAGTCTATGCCAGAATAAGTAATTAACAGACACTAATTTTCAAATTTAACTATATCTTTGCCAAATTATCAAATAGGTAGTTTTCAACTATTCAAATTTCAAATGGCTTACAGATTTAACAGCATACAAATATAGACTCAAATATATAAGTGAAAATCCACTGTTTTTGTAAGCATGAAATCTAGTAGCCTGTGGAACAAAGGAAGAAACATACCCACAGTGCCACCCTAGACTCCAAATGCAGACTGGAAAGGCAGTAGAAAGAAGACACAAAGCTTCACAACAGCCAAACTGCAGGGGAAAAAAAAGAGGGAAAATATGTCTATCAAATACTTGACCAAAGAATTAAACCAATCATAAAGTATGAAATGAACTTTTCTTTCATTTTTTATTCAAATAAATCCCTAGATAAAATGAAAATTACAGACATGAAGAAAACCTGTCATGAAGAATTATATTCTGCCTTAACGTGTATTTATTTTGGAAGCAAAAGCTAATCAAAAGAACTAGCTTTCAAAATAAATTATTATCCCAATGGAGATATAAGATAGGGCAGATAAAACAGAACCATGCAACATTACTAATATTAGAAAAATGGTTCTTAACTTGTTTGCAAAGCTATATATTTAATTGCCAATGAATAACAGTTTAACAACAACAACCAAAAAAACTAGCTTGCAATGATATGCCATTTGAATTTTCAAAGGTCCCATTTGATCTTCTTCATAGAAAGAGCATGAACAAGTGCCAGCTTTATTCTAATGCATCAAACATTATAAATGGAATCGGGAAAGTCAAGCTTGAAGCACAGCCCTGCCACTTGCTAACTGTGCTACCTGTGGCAAATGACTTCACCCCCTTAGAGATCCTGGTTGTCTCATCTATAAAATGGAGACCTTATCCTCAATTATGCCTAAGATCCCTTCCAAGTCTAACAAAGGAAACTAAGAACCAAAGAGGTGAATCACCTAGTGTAACGTCTTGCTGCTAGTTAACAGAAGATTCTTATATTAAAATCTAGATGCCTAATTTTCTCTTGGACCATGACTCATAAAAATGTGGAACTAAAATGAAGTTGACTCAAGTGTACCTCAACAGCTATCCAGCTTTTCCTTTTTTTTTTCTTTGCCACTTTATATTACATTATTGCACAAAACATCAGCAAATCATGCAAAGTACCAATCTCACAGACCCCTTTTAAGATTTTCAAGTTGACACTTGGGAGAATGGAGAAGTCTATTAAAATGATTACCACCAGCTCCAAGGCATTTTAGGTGGGAAGGACAATATTCCCATTTGACAGATAAGGAATCTGAAACCCAGAAAAATTATAAACAATGTCTAATTTTGTATGAAGAAGTCAACACTAAATGGCAATGTCAATATTAGCACATGCTATTAAAGATAAAGAATATATTTCCCTCTTTTCTATTATCACTCAATGTGGAAGAGTTCATTGGTGGTTGTGATAAGTTTATCTTGGGTAAAAATATATATATATATTTTTAAATGAGGTCCAATTCTTATTGAATAGTAAGTAAACAGATCAAATTTGTCAAGAAAACAAACTGAATAGCTTGATATAAATTTGAAAATAAACTATGATATTAACAAATTAACAGGAAATTGAGGCTTCTACAGGATGCTACAAATTATATTAGTGGATGACTGAATAAAGAAAAACGCTTACTGTAAGTGCTCGTGTAGTTGATGTTGTCAGGGCATGCGAAACTGCTGCAATAACTCTAGAAAGATTATTCTCCATAGTTACATCAGTTATGTTTGGTAGCAAGTTGTAACCTCTGTATATTCTAAAAAGTAAAAAAGCCAAAATTAATATCTGCTTATAAATTAAAATTATAAATGCAATATGAGAATGGTATTTACCACTCAGGGATATTGGTGGCTCCTATTTGTCTATACTGCAAATGATTAATTTGCTTACAAAAATATTTGAACAACTTCATGATATAAGGACTGAAGTGTTATAGCTCATAGCAGGTATCTCACATAATATTCTACTGTCTCATGTTCCTTTTTGGAAAGCAATCAGCTAAATTTCAAATATGCGAGTTAAATTCATAAATATACAAACTGCACTGAGAAGTCTTCATAATCTTTCATTTGGCCCTCACAACTTTATTGTTATTAATCAATGTTAATAATAATTAATAATAAAACAAATATTATTATCCCCATTTTATAGATGAAAGATATAACTTGCTAAACATCAGTTAAGGAATGTCAAAGTTTGCTTGAAAAGCCAGATTTTACTACCTATGCACTAGTCTTTCCACTATAATAGGCTGACTTCATGGAGTAAACAAAATTAAACGGAAAAAAGTCAAAGTTCTACATTAAGCTTTCAGAAATGTCTAAAGTGAAAAAAAATGTCTCTCTTAAAAGACCAAGATCTATTGACAAAGTTCTCTATATTCAGCTAAGCTAATCTGAGAAAACATCTATAACTGAGACGATATGCAAAGCAAAACCAACTTGAAGCAACTTGACAGAGTTTCCTGTGTGTTAAAATGACTTTTAAGAAGACTCACAATGAGGAATTGAGGTTTTTAGGAGATTAAAAACATAAAAAAAAAATCAATTATCAGCTGATAACCAAGTTAAATTACATAAAAGTATTCAGTAGCTTCACTTTAAAACCTGATATTTAAGAATAATTATATCCTAAATTTATCAAAAGGTTTTATTTGAAAATCAAAAACACTTCAATATTTAATTTCTGATTTCACAACAGTATTCAGCCAGTATCTTTGATACATGTTTTTTTTAAAAAAACAAGAATATACTACTTAAGAAAAACAAGTTATAAAAAAATAAGAAAATACAACTGATTTGAAAAAAAGTTATCTTTATGCTAAGTGAAGTAAGCAAAACCAGGAGAACATCACATAACCTTGGTGATACTGTGTACAATTATGATAAATTTGGCTCTTCTAAGCAATATGGTGACTCAGGACAATTTCAATAGACCTAAGATCAAAAATGTCATATGCACCCAGAGAGAGAACTATGGAGACTGAATGTGGATTGAAGCAAAGTAGTTTCACCATTTTTTGTTTGTTTACTTTTCTCATGGTTTTTTCCCCTTATGGTCTGATTTTTCTTGTACAAAATGACAAATATAGAAATATGTTAAAAAGGATTGCACATTTTTAACCTATATCAGATTACTTGCTGTCTTGGGGAAGGGGACAATAAGGGAGTTAAGGAAAAAAAATTGCAACACTAAGTCTTATAAAAATGAATGTTGAAAATGCTTTACATGTATCTGGAATAATAAGAAACTATTGGGAAAAGGGAAAATGTTAAGATGGCAAAGAAATTTTTATACGAGACTTTTAACTTAGCCTTTTAAATTAGAAAAAAATCCATTTAAGAATAATGCCTAGGGGCAGCTAGGTAGTGCAGTGGATAGAGTACCAACAGTGAAATCAGGAGGACCTAAGTTCAAATCTGGCCTCAGACACTTAACACTTCCTAGCTGTGTGACCCTGGGCAAGTCACTTAACCCCAAATGCCTCAGCAAAAAAGCAAAAAAAAAAAAAAAAAAAAAAAAAAA
>JAJPUD010001657.1:285441-307196 GCA_023553655.1 Myrmecobius fasciatus | reverse complement strand
CAAAAAAAAAAAAAAAAAAAAAAAAAAAAAAGAATAATGTCTGTCACTCTATATGACAAAGGTTTTATTCAATTAAGAGATAATTACAAGTAATTATTTAAGTATGCAAGTCATTTTATTGGTCAATTTTTTTAAAAGCCTATCACTTGATAGCAGGCCATCATGTTAGGAAAATAAAATATAACTTTTAAAAGGGGGGGGGATTTAAAAACAATACACTCCCTTTTGTAAGTCTTTCTTTGAAAAAATTAAGCTTTTGAACAGAAATGTGAAACTTCATAAAAAACATCACTCTGCAGTCTTAAGTTACAGTTTTATGCCAAGTGCATCCGCATAAGCAGCAAAAAACAAAGTAGACACAAGAAAAGAAGCTCTAGCACTACACTCTGGGGCCTAGCCAAGACTGAGACATCAAGGGAAAGTTAAAAAGACTTCCAGAAATTAGAAGCCATGGGTTTATCTTTTGGCCACATAAGCTCTTAGTCTGAGCCCTCTCTCTTTTTGAACCTGTATTTACAGAAAGATTGCCTGCCTGAGACATTGAGGAGATATTGCTGAACTTCAATTCTTGCTATACTTTTTTCCTACAAATACACTTCTAAAAAAGTAAATTGGATTAATTGGTTAATACAATCTGTTTGACATTTTGAATAATCGAAATCTATCCTCTAAACAAGTATATAATCCTAAATAATAATGAAACTATCTATACTATTGGTACAAAAGGACCAAAAGTTAAAAGGCAAAATGCTTTGGACTCTTTTGCCAATGTGTAGAAAGAAACTAAACCCAAGAAGTTAAAAGGAATAGAAAACAGTTTATAGGAAACAGTACAATATAGAATGATAGGTTTAGGAAACAGGTAATAATAACCTATTCCCATAAATTATCTAGTACAAATCACAAGCACTTAGAAGCACAAAATATATATATATATATATATATCACGGTCACATTCTAAAAGACAATGGGATGCCCAGAAAAAAAAAATGACTGACTGAAGTATGAAAGCTAATGCTTCAAATCTCAACTCTAATGTTACTGGAGTGATTTTAGGTAAGTCATTAATGTCTCAGGGTCTCAGGTGAAACCTCAGTTGAAGAAGTTGAACTACATGGCTTGTAAGAGCCCTATCAGCTCTAAATCTGTGCTAAAAATAACAATAATAATAAGCTTTTATCTAAATATCACTTAAAGATTTATAAAAAATTCTTTTTTAACAGATTCTTTACATATTACATATTTATATATTAGGTACATATTACATGCATTCACATATGGTCTCACAACAATTCTGTGAGATAGGTGTTATCATCATTCCATTTCATATGTGAAGAAGACAGTATAAATGATCTGTTCTAGGATACATAGCTACCAAATTCACATCTTCCTGACTCCAAATCTAGAACTCTATCTACTACGCCACCTAGCTGCCTCTATGATAATAATCAATCTTCAAAGGAGGTACATGCACTTTTTTTTTTTTGGGGGGGGGGCAAAATCCCATGAAAAGAATCCCAGAGGTCACCTAACCTACCCTGACCAGGAACCATTTAGACAACATCCCCAAGTGGTCAACCAACCTCTATTTCAAAATCCCAAAGATTTTGGATTCATCAGCTTTAGAGTCATCCAGGTCCACTTTAGGATAACTCAAAGAGCTGGAAATGCTACTAATAAAGAGAACATAACTGTTAATGTGGCAATAGATTACAAAAAAAAGGTAAAAAGTTCACTAATTTAGCAATTCAGAGGCTCTATAAGAAGACTAAAAAAAAAAAAGTCCTTCATATTAACGTACTACATTAGAGCTTAATTCAAGTATTACTATCCCCATTTTATAGGAGATGAAA
The DNA here is from genome assembly GCA_023553655.1 of Myrmecobius fasciatus. Classification (NCBI taxonomy): domain Eukaryota; kingdom Metazoa; phylum Chordata; class Mammalia; order Dasyuromorphia; family Myrmecobiidae; genus Myrmecobius; species Myrmecobius fasciatus. The sequence continues at coordinate 305,343 of JAJPUD010001657.1, read as the reverse complement.
CAAAGGTTAAAAGAAGAGGCACACTCAAAAACTACACAAGAGTTATGAGCTATAAAACAGGACATAAGCCCAAGCCATTTGACTCCAAATCTAGTATTCTTTCCATGCTGCCTTTCAAATTAATGTCTTTTTCTTCCAAAAACTGCCTTTATTAAAAGCCTTAAATATAATCAATCCAGTAAAAGTAGGTATGCCATAGACAAAATAAATGTCAAATACCATACCTTGTGATAGTGCTGACTGAAAAGTGAGAGGGAGGCTGAGTCTCATGCATTAGAAGTTTCAGGTAGACACTGCTTTGGTCCCTTGCCATGGCCACAACTGGATCGGTCTGTCCTTGGTCACAATTATAAAATAACTTTGGAACAAGCCTTGAATACAATAAGGAAATGAAAACCATGAAAAAAACAAAACTATTCAATAAATAAAATATGCATTAATGTCTGACTTGAAACCACCTATGAACTCATGCATACAAAGTTGACTATGAGTTTCAAGACTGTTAACCAATAGACTTCTAAAATAGAATGAAAATATAAAAACAAATCAAGGTTGTATAATAATACATGAAATTATTGTAAAATTGGTTGAGGTTCTTAAAGCTCTACCAAGGACCCCCATTCACCAGACTCCAGTCTTACAGAAAAGCCACAGGCTTGTATCTTAGTGTCTTATGAAGTTAGTTGTTTTGTTGTAACCTGTGAATTTCTGTCACATCCCAAAATAAACCCATGTTCAATGAGGACAGGGAAAATGCCTCAAATCTTTAGCTCCACAACAGTCAAAAACTATTTTCTGAACACATAAAATGAAAAGTGTTTGATGAAAGAAATGAATCATTAAATTGTCATTTAGCTTTATATATTTTTCATTTATAAATCATCAACAGTTACCTCTAATTATCAGACTTCTTCCTCTATACCTTCATTAACAAAGTTTCTCATTTATAAATATCCCTCATATCAGTTGTTTCAGCTTTTGAATTATTGACCATCTTTCTAAGTCTCCTTCTCTATTTCAAATGACAGCTCCTCCATGAAAACTTCTCTGATCCTTACAACTAGAAAGGATTTCTTTCTTAACTAATCTCACAGCACTTCATATTCCTTTTCTATACTTAGCATATTATAACCTATATGGTGTTAATGTACATTTTGTCTCCTACCTAATTCCATGAGAACTAGCCACCACTGAGAACACTTACCCTGCTTTGCTATCACTACTACCAACACTCTCCCCATGGTCATCTTACATATTGACATAACCTATGAAGTGCTGGACCTACTATTTGTCTCACCAATGTACTCTTAGGACTTTAGGAGTTTCCCATTTTAAAGTCAAACTTTCTTCATGTATTGCTTCCTTCAATAAGAATATGACCAAGTTCCTTGAGAGCAGGGACAACCTCCCACATTTTTGATATGTATATCTAGCAATTAAAAGAATGCTTGGCAAATAGTAAATCCTTACTAAATGATCATTTATTCATTATTTCATTCATTCACTTAATGAGAACAAAATTCATGTTATTTTTGTATATCCTTTTGTATATCCTTAGTATAACAACGCAATTAAGTATGAATGGTTTTTTGGCAGAAAGCCATAAACTGATACAACCATTCTGAAAAGCAATTTCAAATTATGGAAAGAAAGTAATTAAAATACCCATACATTTAATCAGAGATTCCATTGTTGTGCATATACACCAAGGAAGTAATAGACAAAAAAGAAAAGACTGATATACACTAAATATTTATAATTACACTTTTCATGGAAGCAAAGAGTTAGGAAAAAAAAAAAGTAGATACCTAGCAATCAGGCAGGATAAACACACTACAGCATATGGTACCATCCATCACCAATTGAGTATATTCTACATTGTTTCCAAAGCAAAGTAAGAGCATCTTAGACTATGTGACTTCTAATTTAATCAACTCCAACGATTTCCTATTGCTTCTAGAATAAAATAAAAATTTCTCTGACTAAAGCTATATAGAACCTAGCTCCAGTCTATCTATCTTTACTAGATATTTCTTCTACTTTCTATTGACCAGTTTTTTCTGTCTGTTCCTAATATACAATAACCCAAAGTCCATTAATAACTCTGAACTGGTTAATGTTCATCAGGAATGCACTGCCCTTTTATGTCCATCTCATATGTTCCTCTCTTCTGTAAGATACAGCTAATGCTCTATCTTCTGCAAGAATTCTTCCTGATCACCTCAAAGGCTTTCCCAAAACTAAACTGTGGAAACTAAATGTGGAAGATTCTTTCAGATTAACAATGATTCTTTCGGGAACTATTTATTTGTATCCTGTGGCCACCGTAAGAGAATAATTTAGTTATAAAGACATATACATGTGTATGTATGTATGTATGTATGTATGTATGTATGTATGTATACACACACATATATGTGTGTGTACACATATAGGTGAATGCACATATATGCACAACATATGGGTATATGAACACATCAGGGAGCATAAATATAAATATATCCATGCTTAACTGTAGCCTGCTCAGGAGAGGTGCAGGAAGGGAAGGGGGGAGGAAGAGAGAATAAAATAAAAAGTGCACAACAGAAAACAAAAGAAAACCTACAAGGAAGCAAAGAAAAAATAGACAGTTCAGAATACATGTTTTATCATTATATATTCTTTCATGAAACAGAAACTTATTGTATTTACATATTCTGAATTCTCTTGTATGTTCTGTACTTGACACTGTCCTTTTTTTCTTTTTCTGCTTTTTTCTTTCTCTTTTTTCTATTTTTTATTTATGTTTTAAAATAAAAAAAGAAAAAATTTTAAAATGCACTATAAAGGCAAATAAAAATGTGTGGTGTATGCAAAATACTGTGCAACAAACATTAGAATAATGAAAGTCTTGACATCAAGGAATTATCATTATTGGGGGAGATATAGCATCTAGAAAAAAGAAATACATTAAAAGAGAAAAACATAAGGAAAAAGGAAAAATTCAAACAAAATTCTTGAGGAAAACTGGAAGAGCATGAGATCATTTTCAGTTGAGAGTTCAGGAAAAAAAAGCATGGAGAACATGGCATACTATAAAGCTTTGAAGGAAGAAAAAGTTATTAACAAGCAGATATAAAGAAAGAGTAATTCTCAGCATGAAGAACAGTGCACTCCCAATCCCAAACATATGAAACAGGAAAGGATAATTTAGAAACAGTAATCCAGTTGGAATAGAGTACAAAAAGGAAGTAATACCAGATCAAGTTACAAAGGCAGGTCAAAACAGATAAGGTGGGACAATGAATACTAGAATGTGGATATTTTTTCCTCTAGAAAATAGGGGCCACTGAGGGTTTTTGTGTTAAGGAATGACAGTAAAAACTGCACTGAAAAGAAAATTTTGGAAACTGTGAACATGACAGATTAGAAAGAGATAAAACTTGGTATACATTACCACAAAGGAACCATATGAGTTTTTAATATATATTCCTAAAAATTACTTGAGAAGCTGTATAAATCACTATCTGAATTAGATGGATTAGTAGTTCAGCCCAAAGAAAAGCCCATACATGGTCCACAGATGTTTCCCTGAATTGAAGATTTAAATCCATTTCGATTATGACTCACATCTTTGAAGCTCATACCTTATTAATGAAGATGCAGCAACATGTCTCACCCGGGGATCTTCATCTCCAAGTAAGTAGATGACAACATTATTAAGCACTCGATCCTGCAGTTTTAAAAGCTTTAGGGAAACGATGGGAAAGATTAAGCAATAATCACACTTCAATGTTTATAAAATATGCTTTTCATAATAGTCTAAAAAAGAAAAATCCAAACATCTTCTAGATCCTGAAGTCCTTGAAATTCCAGGGGACAAGTGACTTACTGGCTGACATAAATCTAGACAAAGCACATACAAAATACTTAACATTTTAACTATTTTTAAAAAGAAACATGATGAGAGTAAGTAATATTACTAAGGTTTAGTTCAGTTTCCTGTGAATAATGTTATTGTTATTAAGAGACAATAGCTAGATAAGGTTAAAACATTGTTTCATAAAAATACAATGAGATGAGGATATTTTGTCACATTAATGAAATTACTGTTAAATTAATTATTCAGGGCATTATGTATTACCATGCAAAGGATCACCATAACAAACTATAAATTCGTTTTATATACACACACACATGGACACACTTTAGTATAACTATCATTCATATGTAGCAATTTAAGATCTATAAACTATTTTACAAACTTTACCTCATTTTATCCTCACAACCACCCTGTTGGGGGTAAGTGGTATTAATTATCCCCATTTTAAAAGAGGAAATGGAAGTTAAGGTTAAAGACTTATCTAGGATCACTTAGCTAGTGTTTGAAGCAGCTTTCAAACTCAGGTCCTCTTGACTTCAAACTCAGTGTTCTAAATTCTACATCTTTTAAATATCAAATAGTTTCAATAATGAAAACAAGATGACACTCTTCAAGTAAAATTCAAATAATGTGGACTCAAAGAATTTAAACACTAAAGATAAACCATATGATTCCAATTTTTGTAAAATGAATAATCTACCACATCAAAAAGTAGTCTGCTTACCCCAGTATAATGATGAGATCCCTTATGTAAATGGTCTGCTCTTGCCTCCAAAAAGCTCACTAACCTTAAAAAAGGAAAGAATAACAAAGTTAATAAGGAATAGAAGATTCAACAATTAAACAATTGCAGGTAGCAACTTAAAATGACAATAAGACTCCTTGTTTTCGAAACCTAACTCAGAATTAGAGAGATAAGAGACTTTGGAGATTATCAAGTCTAACCCATGCCCAAAGAATAATGCTTTCCACAAACTGAGCATCTAGCTTATCCTGGAAGATCTATAATAAGCTATAACCTTAAAAAAAAATTTTTTTAACTTCTAAATAGAATTCATTTTGCTTATGGAGAGCTCCAACTAATAAAATATTAGTACTTATATCAAACTGTTTCCGCAATCCCAGAGGCAATGTAGCACCATTCACTTAATCTCTTTGGAACAGTTCAAAAATATGTAATCAATATTCTAAAATTTTGGCAAAACTGGACAAAAGAACAGAATTTACTAAAGAATTTTCTTTCTCAAGAGAAAGGAAAATTCTTTTCTTGCCCAATACTATTTTATTTTTCCAAATTACATGTAAAGACAGTTTTCAACATTCATTTTTGTATTCCATTTTGTAATCCAAATTTTTTCTCCCTCTCTTCCTTACCTCCCTCCCTCCCCAAGACAAGCAATCTGATATAGTTTACACATGTACAATACTTTTAAAAATACTTCCATATTTGTCCTGTTGTACAAGAAAAATCAGACCAAAGAGAAAAAAACCACAAGAAAAAGCACACACACACATAGGTGAAAATAGTTCACTTCGATCCATATTTAACCTCCATAGTTCTCTCTCAATCTGGAAAACATTTCCCATCCCAAGTCCACTGGAACTGTGTTGGATCACTGTATTGCTAAGAAGAGCAAAATCACATAGTTGATCACCACACAATCTTGCTACTATTGTATACAATGTTCTCCTGGTTCTGCTCACTTCACTTAGCATCAGTTCCTGTAAGTCTTGCAAGCTTTTCTGAAATGAGCTTGCTCATTATTTCTTATAGAACAATAATATTCCATAACATTCATATACCATAATTTATTCAGCCATTTCCCAACATATGGGTATCCTCTCAATTTTCAATTTGAGAGGAAATTTCTTGAGGGAAATTTTTTTAAACACAAGAACTGAGATATTCTCATAGCATTAAATTAATTAAATGAACAAAAATAATTTCATAAAAGGCAAAGTGGACAAATAGAATTAGGCTTTTTCCCCCTTTTATTAGAAATTTAAATTTTTAAGGTCATGAAAAATCAACTGAGTATACCTACTTTTGCTCAAAAATATTAAATCTCCTTTAAAGAAAGCCATAAAATGTGGCAAAGATGACAAAAAATATTGGAGGGATTGCAGGCAGATAGGCACAGTAGCGCAAAGCTGGTGAAGCTGTGAATCAGCACAACTACTGTGGAAATCAATTTGGAATTATGAAAATAAAGTGGCTTTAATAACCATACCCCTTGATGCAGGGTTTATATCCCATTGATTAAAAAAAAAATCCTCACATACACCAAAATATTTATAGTGGCAGTTTTTGTGAAAGCAATTAGAAACAAAGTAGATACCCAATAATTGGATTCTAGTACATAAATGTACTGGGAGATTTACTGTGCTACAGATAAGAAATGACAAATGGGATAAACAGAAAACACAGAGAAGTCTATATGAACTGATATAAAGTGAAGTAAGGAGAACCAAGAAAACATAAGGAATGACTACAAAAATGTGAATGGAAAGAACTACCATACACAAAAACATTCAAAAGTGAACATTAGAAAATTATAAATAACAAGAAGTCTGGAAAGAAAAGCTATGAGGGGCAGAGATGGCATAGTAATAGGAAACAGAGTAGCCAAGCTACTGACCACAAAACTCCTCTCTACACACCTAGAAAATGCACTAGAACAGAACATTTCTGATGCAGAAATCCAGAAAAAGTCACAGGGTGTGTTTTGTCAGGCCCAGATTAACATAGGGACAAAACAGGTAGATCTGCTGATGTAGAAGACTGGGTCGAGATGGGAACAGGCCAAGCACAGAGCATCATGGAACTCAGGAAAAGGCTGTGCACCAAGACAAAAGGAGGTCTGACCGCCACAGCAGGGGCCCCCAGAGACAACTGAGGATGCTGCAATGCAGGCAGGTGCCAACTGGCAGCTTTGTTGACCTCTCTCTGGTTCTGAGTCACAAGCCTGCACAGCAGGGTAGTTCCCAGTAAGGGAAGCCCTGGGTGGTACACTGACAAAGTAGGAAATTCAGAAGACAGCAGCAGCAGCAGCAGCAACAGCAATTTGGGTGCCTAATGAGATCTTATTTCCAGAACCTAGACATGCCAGCAGAGGAATAATCCAGGCAGGAAGCCCTGAGCAAAGGAAAGCCTGCAATTCTGTTACTCTGGATTATTAGAGCCAGCCTTGCTGGCTGACAAGAGTTGAATCCAATAGCGTCTAACTCTTGCTCAGACCCCACACCCAGATCAGGAATTTGCAGAGTTTAGAGCAAGGGAGCAGAGAATAGACTTTGCCTGACCCTGCAATCCTTTTAAACTAACACTTAGTATCCCAAGAAAGAAGCAACAGTACCAGCCTAGACTTTCCTTCTAAAAGTACTGCAGAACACTAGAAGCACCAAGTCTAAAGGCAGGAAGTAGGCCAGAAGAATGGGAAAATAAAAAAAGATCACACAATAATAAATTTATTACATTGACAGGAACACTCAAGGCAAAACACAGAATAGAATGAAACATCTACAAGCAATTACTCAGAAACACACACACACACACACACACACACACACACACACACACACAGAGCTTGGGCACAAACTCAAACAGAATACCTGGAAAAGATGAAGCAACGATTAAAAATAAAAAAGTTTTAAGATGTTTTTGTAAATGGAATGAGAGCAGTTGAGAGAAAAATTGGAAAAGAAATGAGAGCTTTAAAAGAAAGAATTGGAAAGGGATTAACAACTGGACACAAGAGATAGAATATTCTTCCCAAGCAAAATCAGAATGGAACAAATAGAAGCCAATGACTCCATGATGCAACAAAAATATATAATAAAACTACAAGACTGGAAATACAATAGAAATGTAAGATGACTCACAGCAAAAACAACTGATATGGAAAACAGACTGAGAAGAAAAAATTTAAGAATCAATGGACAATCTGAATACCAAGACCAAAAACAAACAAAAAAACCTTGACGCACTATTTCAAATGAATTATCATAAAAGAAGATTTCTCAGGGCAAAATGGAAACAGAACAGATTGATCTTCTGAAAGAAAACCCAAAATTTAAACTTTCACGAATATCATAGCAAAAGTCCAGAGTTTCCAAGTCAAAGAAAAAGCACATTAAAGTTATGTTTTGTTTGGTTTTTGCTTTTGATTAATCCTTCAATTAGTATCCCAGGGAAGTAGGAAAGAAAGAAGAGGGAGAGATTAAAGGAGAGATTAGTCCTAAGCAAAAAACAAAAAAAATTCCAACATAACTTTCTGAGGAGACAAGGAATAAGAATTTGAGGCAGTGTCCTGAAACTGGTGAATAGGTGAAAAGAGTATGATATGCAAATATTATGGAAGACAGATGTGCTGCAGGATCTGACTAAGGGAATGGTTTCAGAGATCCCTGGGAAGGCTTCTGTGAAGAAATGGTAAGTGAATAAAATACATGCAGCACAACAATTTACACAATGATATCAATATGGCAAAGGCAAAAAACTCTGAAAGAATTAGGAACTCTTATGAGTATAATGGCCAGCCACAGTGCCAGAGGACTAATAAGGAAACATACTGTCCCCTTATTCATAGAAAAGTTTCTGAAAGACTCCTATGCAAAATTAGAAAAAATTTTTGGGCAAACCCAATGCAGAAATTTGTTTCATTATATATCTGATTGATTATAATGTTTGTAATACAATTTGATTTTCTTTAGTTCTCAAGTTCAGCAGGAAAAGGAGGGATACTGGAATATTAAAAAAAAAAAAAAAATTTGTTGATTGAAAAAATATATAAAATATAATTTGAATTCTTTAAAAAAAATGAAAAAGAAAAAATATGAAAAGGCACTGTCATTCAACTCCATGCCGAGTTTTAATGTGGCACATATTTTTAGACTATTGCTATTCATTGATCAATTTATGTTGATTTTTTTCCTCTTTTCCCTGTCTTTAAAAAAATACTATTTGGGGGCAGCTAGGTGGCGCAGTGGATAGAGCACCAGCCCTGAAGTCAGAAGGACTTGAGTTCAAATGTGGTCTCAGACACTTAACATTCCCTAGCTGTGTGACCCTGGGCAAGTCACTTAACCTCAATTGCCTCCGCAAAAAGGGGGGAAAAAATAAATAAATAAAAATAAAAATAAAAAAATAAAAAAATACTATTTGTCATGTGGCATGGCATTTTGGTAGAAGAAAAAGGAATACTACAAAAATTTTGGTGACATAAAAAGCCAGAAGTAAGATTGACATATTTGTAGAATTATAACAGCTCTTAATGTTGGTTTAACAAACAGAACTTCATATTTTTATGCCAGAATTACTGGAGAAGTGCACTCACTATATGTCAGCGAGCAAATCAATAGAATGCTTAAAACATAATTACTTACCTAAAGTCAATTTCTGCAAGAGTTTCTAAAAGTTCTGTCCTTACCAACCAGTAGGAACTATTTCTCAGAGTCAAAACATCAATGATCAATTGCAATCCTAATTCACTATAGCAACTGTTGCATAAACTCATGACACAATGCTGAAAAACAGAAGTTTTCAATGTTTACAGAATACCACTTGCAACACTACACATAAGCAATGTGATGGTCATATTCACAAAACAATCAGTTCAAATAACGATGTTTTGAGATAACTTATGTAGTACACATTTGGATAAATAAAATATCTACTAAGAATTACACTGGCAAATCTATTTAGTAAATGAAATATTTTTTAAAATTATGCTATTTCCACAGTTTTTTCTACTCTATCCCATCCTTAAGGTTCATCATGTACTATGAACCCTGGCCAACAACCATAGCTTCACATTTGTATAAGGTTTTAAAATAACTAAGAATCCCTTAGACCAAGAGTTCTCAACCTGGAGTCAATGAACTTATTATTTTAATATTTTGATCATTGTAGTTCAGTATAATTGGTTTGCTCTATAATTGTATTTTATGCATTTATAAATAGTATTCTAAGAAAAGGTCCATAGGTTTCACAAGACTATCAAGAGGTCCATGACGTTAAACAGGTTGATATTCAATGAACTCGAGTAGTTTCATATAAAAAAGAAATAGATGCCTGCCAAATGCTGACTTAGAAAAGCACAAATTAACATTATGTTGTATTTTTGTTTATTTTATTAAACATTTACCAATCACATTTTAATCAATTTGCTGCTTTTGTCCTAGAAAAGCAATGTCATTTGGCCCTCACAACAATTATTTCCATAAATTCTCATTTTTCAGAAGGGAGATATAAAGATGTAAGTGATTTATTCAAAGTCACAGCTAAGAAAGGACAGAATTAGGATCAAAACTCTAGGTATCTTGGGATCCAAACGAATGCTCTTCCCCCCCCCCCCCAAGGCAACTGGGGTTAAGTGACTTGCCCAGAGTCACATAGCTAGGAAGTGTTAAATGTCTGAGGCCAGATTTGAACTCAGGTCCTCCTGACTTCAGGGCTGGTGTTCTACCCACTGCACCACTTAGCTGCCCCCTAATGCTCTTTCTAATAAACAATACTGCATGCCAAAGATAGCAAGGAGTGATCAAGCACTGAGAAACATTGGAATGATGACACCCTATTTTAGACAATGGGGCATATTCATATTCAAAAGATAGGAAAGTAAGAACAACACTCACCTTCACAGCAGTGCAAGCCAGCTTGCAGGTAACAGAAGACTCATCTTTCAAAGTTTTCTGCAATAAAGGGATGCAGTCTACTAGTGAAAAGGTATTGCCTAAACAAAACAAAACAAAACAAAACAAAAAGATGAAAATAAATGTTTTTCTGCAAATCCAAATACAAGAGATTCAAGGCTATTTTTAAATGAGACATTTGGTATAAACAACTTTAGAAATCAACCATTACCTGTTGAACTCCTGACAACTGCTAACCAATTTTCCACACTGAAGCGAGATTTATTAAGAATGGAGTAGATAATGGTCCCACAAAGAATAGCAGTAGCTCCTCGAATCTGTGGGTCTCCATGATCAATATAGTTCAAAACATCTGAAACATACTGATCCTCTGTAGAAATAAATCATACAACTATTATATATGAATTTCTTTATCACCAAATTTTTAAATCTAAAGCTTTTATATTCAAAGAAAGCATTTTTGAAAACACACAATTTGAACATTAAGCTAACCCTAAGAAAACCTGAATAAGAAAGACATGTAAATTTGAAGGATTAAAATAATTGATGATTTTAAGTTACAAAAAGCTATTAGAATACACCACACAAAAAGTGGCATACGTTTCTCTGAACTACCTTGTTCCAAACTCTTTTTATTTCAAACATAATACAGAATCTTCCTAGCTTTTTGTTCAAGAAGTCTTATTATTTTAAAGGCAATTATGTACAAATTTATTGCTATATTTCCTTTTTTTAATCTTTTCCAATATTCCAAGTAATACTTTGGATAAACACAAAAATTCAAGACTAATACCATTTACATTTTTCACAGAGAAATATGACTGCTAGAATAGTCAGATCTCTTAGGGCAAAATGGAAACAGAACAGATTCATCTTCTAAAAGAAACCCCAAAATTTAAATTTTCAGGAATACTTGGATACAAACTATAAAGTGCCAGTTGTTCAAATACAACAATGTTTTATTGAAATGGAATGCTTAAAATGTTTTGCAAAATAAGGATTAAAATACAAAAAGGAACTCTCTACATACCGGGGTGCTCCATGGTCTCAAGAGGTGTTTTGTAAAGTTTGCTGAAGAAAGATTCCGGATGAAGGGCCACAGCTGCTCCAACACAACTTACTGCCAAAGCCTTCACACTTACCCTTACCTCCCTATCTGGAACTAATGCTGTAAAAGGACAAAATGAATCTCATTCAATTTAAGAAAGTTTTATTTCTTAAAATGTTAATGTTAGAAATAGAACCTAGGCTAAATTTTTTTTAAAAAGAAAAAGAGCACCAGCCCTGAAGTCAGGAGGACCTGAGTTCAAATCTGATCTCAGACACTGTGTGACCCTGGGCAAGTCACTTAACCCCAATTGCCTCAGCAAAAAGCAAAAAAAAAAAAAAAAAAAAAAAGTAAAATATAAAATTTTCCGAAAAATTAAAAAAAAAAAAAAAAAAATGTAATTACAAAAAAAAAAAAGGTGGGTCTTTGCTTTTATCAAAAAGTTGAGGTCAACAAAGAGATTTTGCAACTCTTCATCTTATTAAATTGTGGACCAAACCTGAATTGTGTGTTCCAGATGTACATACTAACAGACAAACTTTATAAATTACCCATACAAAGACACATTAAAAAATTATAACATGTTTGCATCTGGTCTTTTTCTTGATGGGTGTTCAGGCCAAACTCCTTTGAAGGATTATAGATTTCTCAAAGGAGGCTCTGTAACATTCTGGGAATTGAAGTGACCAGCACAATGGTACCTAAAAGTAAGAACACCTAGAGAACCTCAGCAGCTGCAGGAAATCATCCTATACTGACCTATACAATTTTAATGATCAGGAGAGCATTCTTCTCCCTGTTTTATGCACTGCCTGATATTGATCATCAGTGGGTAACTGAATAGGGTTATTTCACAAATTATATTTTTTAAGAATGCTAAATGATTTTAATATATGGATGAGAGACTTGTCAAAAAAGATCTCGTATCATATTTTAAACAATAAATCAAATCCTTTTTTATAATCAACAATTAACATAAGATTTTATATTCTTAACAAAATGCTGCTGAATATCATTTCAGAAAGCTATGTAGCTCCCTCACAATTTTCTGATCTAAGAGATCCTCAATAAATGACTCCCCATATTTTGCATAGCTGAGAAAGTAAGCACATCAGTCATTAGTTACTGATGGCTTCTCTAGTTAAAGATTAATAAGTTGTAAGATTTTTTCCATATCTTGGTATATTTCCCATACTTCAGATAACTCACAGCTTAAAACATCTCTAGCACAGTACAACCCTACAACACACATGGTCCAAATTCAGGTTTTTTCCCTATTGTTTTTCTCTCAAATGGCATTTTACTTTGGGTACAAGCATATCTAGGACTATGAAATTACAAATAAGGGTTTTGATTCCACTGTCTGAGGCATAAAAAACACTTTGCTACAACAATTTTTGAAAATCTTTTCCTTTGTTCGCTTCATTTTTGTGCTACAGTGCCTTTAGGATTACTTATATTAATTGAACATCTTTTTATTTTTAACTTATTTTTTAATTAGTTGAATGTCTTGCAAAGTTTCTTCTAAACTGGTTTTGCTTCCTTTTTCACAATAATACAAGATTTTATATGAATGTTATGGAATATTATTGTTCTGTAAGAAACGACCAGCAGGATGATTTCAGAGAGGCGTAGAGAGACCTACATGAACTGATGCTAACTGAAACAAGCAGAACCAGGAGATCATTATACACAGCAACAAGACTATACAGTGATCAATTCTGATAGACATGGTTCTCTTCAACAATGAGATGATTCAAACCAGTTCCAATTGTTCAGTGATGAAGATACTCATATACATCCAGAGAGAGGCCTGGGGGAACTAAGTGTGGACCACAACACAGCATTTTAACGCTTTCTGTGAATATTTGCTTGCATTTTGTTTTCCTTCTTAGGTTGGTTTTTTTTTTTTTCTCTTTCTAGATCTGATTTTTCTTGTGCAGTAAGATAACTGTATAGATATGTATATATATATTGAATTTGTAATATAATTTAACATATTTAACAATTTAACATATTAGACTACCTATCATCTAGGGATGGGGGTGGGGGTGGGGGGAAGGAGGGGAAAAATTTGGAACAAAAAATTTTTTTGCAAAAGTCAATGTAGAAAAATCACTCATATGTTCTGTAAATAAAAAGCTTTAATAAAAAAACCATAATACAAGATTTTGTAAACAACTTAATATTCTAATATGCTACTTACTACCTTTGCAATTTTCTCTCCAATTATCTAAAAAAATTATTGCGAGAAAAAGACCATAGGCTTCATAAAAATGTCAAAGTGCATGACACAAAAAATTATGAATCCTAATTTGGAGTCTTAACAAGATCTTCATAAAGTTTTTCTACCTCTTTATCTTCAGCAACCAAAACTGGTGCATAAGCTTCAACTGTTTTTGGGGCAGTCTTTTTTGAAAAAATTATCATTAGCTTGTTTATGTGATAATCAAACATCCCATTAAATAATTTTTGTTGCCTTTGGGCACACAATAAACATAAGTCCTTTCTCTGCTTCTATAATTAATACCTCTGAGCTGTGCTCCCTTGGAGTCACAATGCCTTTTGTTCTTCTGGTTTCATTTGTGGCAAGAATGTAGATTGATGTGACTGAGCTTCTCCAACAACATGTCTATTTATTGGTCATATTACTAAGATCTCATGTGTTGAGTGTCAGGTTAATGAGGTTAAAGTTGATGATAGTCCAAAAAGCCTTCTTTCCTTTTCCCTGGCAAATTACTACCGTCATGAAAACATTTAAGGGACTACACAGAACTGAGAGCCATTTTGTATTGTCCTTTATTTTATGGGCTGCCATGATCTATGTCTTAATGATCTTCTCTCTGCCTTCCCAGGCTGACTTTTGGAAACCAGCAGTAGTTTCTGCCAAAACCATGCTTCAAACCTCTCCAGCATTAAGGTACCTGCCAGAACTTCTGCTGCACTAGCTCAGCCTTTGAAATGCCAGGATCAGTTCCACCAAAAGAAGGATCACAAAAGGATTCTGCCATAGAACATAATTAAACTTACCACCTTTTTCTCCTGTCAGCAAAAAGGAAGCAGATAACAATCGAACACAATGGACTAAAGGTGCCACATCAACATCAGTAAAGTGTCCAATATCTCCTTTTATTCTAGAAGGCTATAACAAAGAAAAAAAATCACTTTTAATCTACCCTATAAGACAAACCAATCAGTAAATATTTTTCAGTACTATGTAGAAAACAAAGAAAAATAAAAATTTCTATCCTCAATGGATTTCTACAAACTGGTTCAACATATATAGCAAAAGCATCTGAAAAGGTCATTCAAAAGTATAAATGATAGGTTCAATTCCTATCAATCATTTAAGTACAGTACCTAACAAATAATAAATATTTAATAAATGGCTTTGTTTAAATACAAGAAGAAAAAATAACACAAGATTACATATGACTAATTGCCATAGAATTATAAAAAAGAGAAAGATCACTTGGGAGTATTAAAGAGAGAAATGGTAGAGTAGGAAGAATATGTCTTTATTTCTAAAAAATGGGAAATAATTAATTAGGCAGAAAGAAAAGAGAAAGATTTTCTAGATAGGGGAATAATACAAACAAAAGAAAGTGGTAGAAAATATAGAATATTTGCTGTAAAGTAGTGAAGATATAAATTATGATACTTGAATGCAATGGAATTTCATTGCATTATAAGAAATGACAAAAAAGAATTTCAAAAGAAATTGGAAAGACCTTTAAGAACTAATACAAAGTAAAATGAACCAAACCAAGAGAACAATTTAAACATCAATATAAAAAGAAACAACTCTGAAATATTTTAGAACTCTGATCAATCAATGAAACGATAAACCACTATTATAAAAGAATGAAAATAAAGCATACTACCTACTTCTAGAGAGAAGTGATAGTCTTAGAAAGTGGAATGAGATAAAATTTTTAGACATGGTCAATGAAAGATTCACTTGACGGTATATCATTGTTATATAAGGATTTCATTTTGTTGTTCCTGCTGCTGTTGTTCAATCAAGAGAGTGAGGGGAAAGGGGAATGAAAATAAAAGTTTGTTAAGAAAAATAATAAAATTCAATTTTTAAGAAATTTTAAAAATAAAAAATAAGAAAATAAATTAATTAAATTTTTAGAAATCCTTCCACCTTTCAAAAGTTTGAAATCATAATCTATATATTTTATCTATCTTACCTTATTTTCATGATCACCTGGCTCCACAGCTTCATCTTTTGACAAAAATCTGTCAACACTACTGTCAGATGGTTGTCTGCTATGTCCTGTGTTTTTCAGGAGATGGGGCTGCTGAAGTGCTTCAAAGAAAGACACTAATTAACTAATAACCTTATCAGTGACTGATAAGTAAAACAAAAGTATACATAATACATAATCTATATATGCATAAATTTATATAGAGATATATCTATGTGTCTATGTATAAAACCTAAAAGAGAATCTCTAGTTCCTTCATTGTTGATGTTTGTCCTTCATTCTCAAAAAGGACGAATGACAAGGCAGCTAGGTAGCATAGTGGATAGAGCACCAGCCCTGAAGTCAGAAGGACCTAAGTTCAAATCTGGTCTCAGACACTTAACACTTCCTAGCTGTGTGACCCTGGGCAAGTCACTTAACATATGTTGAATCTTATGATTCCACTATATCAATAGCTTGAGTAAAAAGGGGATGCCATATGAGAATTTTCCTACCCATTAGTTTCTAGTGTCTCTTAACCAAATTACCTTGTGTTTATTTTATATATATTTACGTGCATGCATGCATGCATGCATGCATGCGTGTGTGTGTAAATATATAGCTTGTCCTACAAGAATGTAAGCTCCTTGAGAACTGAGACTATTTCATTTTTGACTCTGTATCCCTGACAACTAAAATGTCTAGTAAAAAACAGGTTCTACTTGTTGATTTATTGATCAAAGAATAAGTCATAAAACATTAATCCCCAAAGATTTCTTCCTGAAATCTGAAAAAATAATAATATGTCTAGTTTCCCGTTTTCACTCTTTTATCAGATGAAATTAACATACCAATAGTAGAGTTTCTGAAATTGTCTGCAGTCTCATCAGGAAGAACATTTGATGACTCATCATCTTCATCCTGTAATTGTCCAATCTGCATTCCTGAATACTGGCTTTCAGTACCATCTAATACCTATATTGTTCAAGAATATAACTTAAGAATTCAATATTATGGATCCTAACTAAAAATCAAATATCTCATGAATATCCACAAAGACAAATCAATTTGAAAGTTCTCATTGTTTATAAGAAAAATGTGTAGTAGTAGCATGAACACACAGGTGATTCAAGGTCTAGATCCAGCTCTACCATTAAAGGACGAGGTAACACTGAACAAGTCATTTAACTTATTGGAATCTCTCTTTCCTCATGTGTAAAATGAGTATACCTAGTATATAAATACAAATTCATAAGATTTTGTGACATTAAATGAATAAAGTTAAGATGAAAAAGAACACCAAATTTATTTTTCTACATACTGACTGAATTTGTTGCTCTTTCCACTACCATTATACTTGCGCTATTGCCACCGGTCAGCTAATGAAAAAAGAGGCTGGAAATCAAGAGCTTTAAAATTGTGAGCTATTATGAATATAAGTTTGACTACATTTTAACTTCCATTTGAACTTGGGGGAATCACCAAAAAAAATGCTTCTATTTAAGAAGGGGGGAAAAAATCACTTCGAGTCAAACATAAAAAAAAGCATTAGGACAAATATTAAAAAAACACAAAAGATGGAGAGAGCCATCTGCATCCAGAAAAAGGCCTATGGGGATTGAATGTGGAGCACAACATAGTATTTTCACCTTTTTTATTGTTGTTTGGTTGTTTTTTGCTTTTTCTCATTTTTTTTTCCCTTTTGATCTGACTTTTCTTATGCATCATGAGTGTGGAGGTATGTGTAGAAGAATTACATATGTTTAACATAAAAGGGACTGCTTGTTGTCTGGGGGAAAAAGAGGAGGAGGGAGAGGGGAAGAAGAGAAATTTGGAACACAGAGTTTTGTAGGGGTGAATGTTGAAAACTATCTTTGCATATATTTTGAAAATAAAAAGACATTTTCTTTAAAAGGCAAAAAAAAAAGTCACAAAAAAAAAGACTTTAGGTGTACTTTACAAGTGAAATGGAAAACTCTAGGGGGTTTTTTTGTTGTTTTTTTTTTTTACTTTAGTAAACTTACAAGTTTACTAAAACTGTAACACATCCTATTTGCAATTCACCTCTAGATGAATACACATAAAGCTTTTTTAATAAGCCAGCTAATTTTTAAAGGAAGACTTTATAATGGTTAATTTTGACTTCAAACAATTGGTTCTTTCTATGCATTTAGCTACCTTATGTAAGATATTCATCTCCTCTTACAACAGCCAAATTTCTTCAAGCCTCTCTCCCCAAATGCATACTGCTGCCAAAGTAACTTTTACATAATTCTGGCCATATTACTCCCCTACATAATAAATTACAGAAACTCCTTACTGCTTATATGCTCAAATAACAAATTCCTCTGTTTAGCTTTAAAAGTTTTACTGAATTTACGCTATTTGCCCAGACTCACTGGCTCCTCCTCCTGCATATTTCTGTGACGCACATGTAGTATCCTCCCTCCTCATTCCCACTTCATAAGCTTCTTTTCTAACCTTACATATCATCTTCTACATGAAGTCTCTCTTTAATAGCCAAGGTTCTCAACTAACTTATTAATTTAAAAACTTTGTATTTTTCCTCTTTACATTTATTTTGTATGTGTTCATTTAAGTTCTTGTCTCTTTGGAAGACATAAGCTCCTTTCAGTAAAAGATTGTTTTGGAGCAGAAAGATGGTGCAATGGATAGAGTACTAACCCTGGAGTCAGGAGAACCTGAGTTCAAATCCAGCTCAGACATTTGACACTTGCTAGTTGTGTAATCCTGGGCAAGTCACTTAATCGCAATTGCTTTGTCATATTTTAAAAAAAAGAAGAAGAAATTGTTTCATTCATTGTGTTTGTATCCCCAGGAACACATACAGTGTCAAGAATATACCAAGAGCACGACAAATACTTTTTGGTTCTAAGGGATATCTGAATGACAGCATGGAAAGATCAAAGGACTTAGAAGCAGAAAACCAGGGTTCAAGTTCTGCTTCCATTTCTGATCAGCTTTAATATAAGGTAAAGCACGATCCCCTTTTATGAACCTCAATTTTCTAATTTACAAAATAAAACTAATACTTTATGGACAACCTACTTCACTACCTTATGACATTATATACGAATTGTTGTACAGATATGAGCTGATATTACTATTTCTTCTTATGGGTCTCATGATCAGTTAAATTTAGTTTATTAAAAAAAAATTTAAAAAAAAATAAATTTAGTTTATTAGAACATACATCTTTTTAGGGTGGTTTAACCTGAGTTATCTTCTGAATAAAAAAAAAAAAACTTCCTAACTATGGAAGTTGTTAAGAAATTAAGTGGGTTGCTGTAAGAGGTTAAAATATACTCTAATTACAAAAGATCTTCAAGTAAAGGCTAGGTACCATTTATCAAGGAAGTCGTATAAGGAAATCCTACTAATGGGTAAGATTAGATACTCAATGAAGAGTATCTTAAACTCTCTTATAAATCTTATAACCTTATAACCCTGAGACTCTGTGGCTCCTCACACTAGATGCATCAGGACAAGGATCACATCTTATTTAAGCATATTTCCCTGGATATCTAGCAGTAAAGTAAAAGTAAAAGTAAAACAGTATAGTAAAATAGCATATAACAATGTTAACAATGAAGTTGAATACTGTTATCTTAAAATCTGCAGCAAGTTATTACTATAAAATTGTTTTCTATTTAATTTAAAATCTGTAAAATAGGGGCAGCTAGATGGCACAGTGGATAAAGCATCAGCCCTGAAGTCAAGAGGACCTGAGTTTAAATCTGGTCTCAGACACTTAACATTCCCTAGCTGTGTGACCGGGGGCAAGTCACTTAACCCCAATTGCCTCAGCAAAAAAATTAAAAAATTAAAAAAAATAAAATCTGTAAAATTCTTCTAACATTTAATTAAAAATTAAACAAGGGGCAGCTCTATGGCTCAATGGATAGAGCACCAGCCCTGAGGTCGGGAGGACCCGAGTTCAAATCAGTTCTCCACACATTTAACACTTCCTAGCTGTGGGACCCTGGGCAAATCACTTAACCCCAACTGCCTCAGCAATAAATAGATTAATTAATTCAAATTAAAATTAAAGAAAATGCAATACATACTTCCAAATGTTATCTGCAATACTGACAGAATTTAAAGTAGGAAAAAAAAAAAAA
>JAJPUD010001657.1:245846-285341 GCA_023553655.1 Myrmecobius fasciatus | reverse complement strand
TATAGAATATTATTGCTCTGTAAGAAACGACCAGCAGGACGATTTCAGAGAGGCCTGAAGAGACTTGCATGAACTGATGCTGAGTGAAACAAGCAGAACCAGATCATTATACACAGCAACAACAATATTACATGATGATCAATTCTGATGGACATGGCTCTCTGCTACAAAGAATTGTCTCAAACCAGTTCTAATTGTTCACTGAAGAAAACCATATACACCCAGAGAGAGGGATATGAAATATGGACCACAACATAACATTTTCATGCTCTCTATTAAGGTTTGCTTGCATTGTGTTTCCTTTCTCTGATTTTCTTTTTTTTTCTTGTAGATAGGATTTTTCTTGTACAACTTGTCAAGTATTTCAACATTATTAACATGTAATGGACTTCCCTGCCATCTAGGGGACGGGAGGGGCCTGTGGGTAAAATTTGTAATGGAAAGCTTTGTAAAGATCAATGCTGGGGAACTACCCATACATATGTTATACAAATAAAAAGCTTTAATTAAAAAAAAAAAAACTAATGGGCTGGCATCTAAAAAACTAAAGGGATTGGGATGAAATGCAAATATTATCACTATATCATTATTATTAGTGAGGGTTTTCCTCAGAATAATTCAGCAGATAAGCTTTACTGAATTTTTAAAAATATTATTGAAACTATAAAATCAAGCTCTTATTCAATAACAAATCACTTAACTCTATTTGTCTCCTTACTTATAAAATAGGGACAATAGATAGCATGCCTCCTGAGGATAAAAAAAAAAGAAACATTTTCAAATCGTTATACAAACCTATACAAACCAAATCAATGCTATGATTATTATTATTCAATTGGCCTCCAAGAGGATCAATAGCTTTGGTAAGACACATACCCATACCTGTATTCCTAACTCACACTTATAAATTGTTATAAAATGAAAAAATTCAGTAGGGTACACTCATTTGAATCATAGCTATTAGGCAGCAAAATCAGGATTCAAAGCCAGGTTCCTAGCTCATTAGACTAAAAATGCCAATCTTTTCAATATATTGTACTACCTCATATTCTAACTATGTCATATGAATGAATAAAGTAAGCTAAGTGATGGTTTTGGCTCAAGGTCTATGCAGCTTGTAAGAGCTAAAAGTCTTCTGGTTTTTAAGTCTGGTTCACTCAACATGGGGCTATGGGTAACTGTTTCCACTGTGTTATCAAATATAAGTATATTCACTTTGCTTTCACAATTATAAGTTACTGTCACACGCAACATGCTATAAAAGAAAATATTTAAGAACACTCAAAAACAAAAAGCAATATACAAATGCTAATTTGTTCAGGGGATATGACCATATCAAATTTGGTTAATTCAGATTCTATTGACAATTTTTTTTTTCATTTAACCTAGATCCATAAAGGTCTAAAGAGTATATTCCTATTAATACACAATACATCCATTTTTAATAGCATTCATCCAATTCAAAATATTATGACAGGCTATTAGAAGTCCATTATCTACAGATCAAAAATAAGCTGACTTCTGCAGTTAACATAAAAAATAAGGACAAGCTCTAAAAGGCACAACTAACCAACATCTTCACTGTTATTGACAGGGCCCTCCATGAATGAGGTGTGAGACATGTCAGACCCCAGAGAAGATAAGGCCTTCCCACCTTTGTCCACTGCACACTTACAATTTCAGAACTGTCTGAAGGAGTCACAGCCGAATCTGGACCTTCTGTAGTTGTCTGTGAACTATCACTAATTGGTGATGAAGCCTGGGTCCCATCATTCATGTCCATAGTAGGATCAGAAGGGACAGCACTGATTTGGCTTGAGCTGCGACTAAGCATATCTTCTTCATCCCCATCTGTGGCTGCACTTGTCAAGTCACAGCCAGTTAGATCAACAGGATCTGACTGTAAAGTATGTTGTGACCTGGGCTGCTCAGTGATGATATCATGACCTGTGGAATCAGCAGCTGAACTTGTGGAGACAGGAGTAGATACACCTGATGAAGAAGCCAATTCACTTGTGATTTCACTCTTCATCGAAGCTGAAAGAAAAGAATGCTACATAAGGTTTTTAATGGCAGTTTTCCTTGATTCTCCTGCAAAGAACTCTAAGTGATCATTCTAAATCTCCTTTAACAGATCAACTAACATATCGCCTCCCTCCCTGGGCTCCACCTTGAGTTCTCTTCTCTCTATATTCTCTAAGGTGGTTGGTCAGCTGATTAGCTTCTATGGATACAATCATCATTTTTATACAGATTTTTCCCAAGTCCACATATCTAAACCCCAGTACCACCTCACCAACTGTCTTTTGGTCACTTTGAACTGGATGTTCTATAGACATCTCAAACTCAGTATATCCAAAGTAGAATTATCTTTCCAAAATAGATCTCTTCTTCCTAACTTCCTTATATGCACTGAGAACACCATTATCTTTCCAGGAACCCAGATGAATAAGCTTTACATTATCCATGACTCCTCACTCCATATATCCAACTATAGATCAAATTTCATCTTTTTTATTTACAAAATATTGCAACATTGTCTACTTCTCTGCAAGCACAGAACCATTAGTCCAGCTCAGGTACTCACCATCTCTTGCATGGATTGCTGGCAAGAGATTCTGAATAAGTCTCCCAGTCTGGTCTCCCCACCTCGATCAATTCTGTCCACAGCTGCTGGGCGATTTCCTAAAGTGTAGGATCACTTGTGTGATCCCTCCTACTCACACCAGTGTCTCAATTCCTGGGGCATTTAAAGCTCTTCCTAGGCTGGCCTCTTCCTACTCTCTAGTCGACTTTCTCACACTCTACAAGTCTGTAGGCCGGACAATGTGGCCTCTCTGCTGATCCACAGGGGGTGCTCCCTCTCCTCTCTTTGCACTGGCCACATTCTTCCTGGAGTGCAGGCTCTCCTTCCACAATTCCACCTTGGAGACTTGGCTTCCTTTAAGCTATATGCAGCTTCAAGCACAAGCTTCTAAAGGCCTTCTCCAGGCAGCCCAAATGCCAGTGCTTTTTTAATCCAAGGTTTATTTGTATCTGAAACACACACCCAACCCACCCCCCAGACACACACACATTCTCTTCCTCACCATGACATCAGAACTACTCTTGCTTTTACTTTATATCCCGCAGGCGTACTTAAGTGTTTAACAAATCCTGCCCTACTCTTCCTTTCTGTCCCCTTACTCCTGCTAGGTCTCCTTTGCTGGTTCTTGACCCATGTTTCCCCAGATAACACTCTGGCCTCGTAACTGTGTTTAAGTTATTTTGCGTACTTTAAAACATTATTGTGAGAAGGGGAAGATAAGTTTGACCAGACAAAAGGGACTATGAAAAAAACTTAATGTCTGCTCTCCCATGTCACTCGGTGACCTCATCACCTCCATCCATGCAGATGACTGCCACATCTGCACTTCCAGTCTTGACCTTTCTTCTGAGCACAAGTCCTCCCCACCAACTGCCTTGTGGATACCTTAAAAGGCTGTCCCACTGGCATCTCAAACTCACTTATGATGAAAAATGATATCCAGAATAAGGTAGTCTTAATGCAGATCAAAGCATTGTTTTTTTTTTTCCCCCACAACATAACTAATTGCATGACTGTGCATATATAATCTACATCTAATTGATTTCTACCTCAGGAAGACAGACAAGGAAGAAAGGGAAAAAACCAGGAACTCACACATTTTTTTAATTGAATGTTTAGATTTTTTTTAAAAATGGAATTAAAAAAATAAAATGCTCATAAATAAAAGTGTGTTTAATGACTGGCACATTTTGTTGTTGTTGTTAAGGCAGCGAGGTGGTAGTGATCAAGTGCCAGTCAAGAAGACTCATCAGGCCTTAGACACTTCCTAATTGTGTGACCCAGAGCAAGTCACATCACCCTTTTTGCCTCAGTTTCCTCATCTGTCAAATGAGCTGGAGAAAATAGCAAACCACTCCAATATCTTAGCCAAGAAAACCTCAAATAGAATCATGAAGAATCAGATATGACTAAAATAACAACAATGTACCTCTGTACACTGTTATTTTCAAGTAGTCTCCCCTTTAGAATGTTAGCTCCTTGAAGGCTGTTTTTCTTTGTATTCTCAGGACTTATAGTGTCTGACACAGAGGAAGATGTTAAACATTTGTTTAATAACTGCCACATAGTAAGGGGTTTCATTATTGTCAATATGCTGGCTGACTGAAGGAGAATAATTTGAATAATTTGCAGAATGACAGAAGTAGTAAAGTATGCTGCTTTATGCAAATTACATGAAACTCTATTTTAATCTGTTACCAGAAAGCCTTCAACCACCGCTCATCACCATTCCATTCAAAAACATGTGTTCTGGAAAGGCAAAGTCATTCAGAAATGGGCATATATCAACCATTAGTAAAAAGGGAAATATTAAATAGTAAGACAGAAATACGGGATATCAAGGTGAAAAAAAAGCAGGATCTCCACTAACTACTGAAACTGTTCCCCAAAATTCACATTTCTAGAAAAAGGTATATATCAGGAGATGCATTTAATAAATCCTTCCCCAGAAGATTTAAGCCAAAAGAAAGGAAATGTGAGTGAATATTTTAGAAAAAAATATTTACTACTTCTAACAGCAAGTGTAACAGTTGATAAAATCAGCATGCAGCAATAACAGTAGGAGAGTAAAATGGAAAGTCAGGCAACCAACTTCTAATTAAAACTATGCTTAATTACCTGCAAATGCTGTGCTGCTAACTTCAGACCTTGATTCTGGGTCATCTTCTAAGCCTTCTTCTTCTCCTAAGAGGACTTTACCTGATAAATAATGTAGTAATTAAATTCAACAACTACTTATTAAGTATCTAAATGTTAGGCACTATGCTATAAACTGTGAATTTGATTTCCTCATCTTAATAATTTCTTTTTTAGTTTTCCTAAAAAAATATAATATGCTTCCTAAAAAAAAAAAAAAAAAAAAAAAAAAAAAAAATTTATAAAAAAAAAAAAAAAAAAAAAAAAAAAAAACACATTTCTAAATCTCAAATCACAGGAAGACCTAATTCACTTCTTCATACTCCCTTCATGGAAACAACAGTTAATATTTAAACAGAATTTGAGAACTTATGATTTCCTCATAGGACACAATACTATGAATGCCGCTACCCACAATAACATTTGAAAAACTACATTGGGACTGGAAACAGGAAAACCTGAGTGCAAATGTTTAATTTTAGACTTCCTATGAGAATATAAACATATCTCTTCTCCTTATTCATTAAACAAGAAGACAGCAACAAGGGACCCTGAGTGAATTTCCTTTTCTGTAAAATGGGGATAATTGTATTTATAGCAAATTGTTGTGAGAAAAAATTTCTTAAACTTTAGAGCATTATAAAAATTAAGCCACTGCTACTACTGGTAGTGAAAAGAATATACCTAAGACATTTAAGGAAGATCTTAGGATACTATTCAAACTGAGAAAATAGTTTCATACCACAGTCTCCAACTAATGGAGTACGCTATCTTAGAAAAATTTCTGTGTAATGCCCAATCCTGGCCAGAGATGATATAATCAAATGTTGTAATGCATCCCTTAACTTTCCTTGAAAAGTTGGATGACTAAGAATGAAGGATGCTTTGTCACAAGTAAAAGATCAAAGGAATGGTATGAAAAAAGAGAAGACAAGACACAGAATCTA
This sequence comes from Myrmecobius fasciatus, assembly GCA_023553655.1. NCBI lineage: Eukaryota > Metazoa > Chordata > Mammalia > Dasyuromorphia > Myrmecobiidae > Myrmecobius > Myrmecobius fasciatus. The sequence goes on along the minus strand of JAJPUD010001657.1, from coordinate 279,671 downwards.
TATTACATGTAAACAAAAGACACCAATAATTTTTTAAATAATAAAATGTGGATTCACTGATAAAAATACAATTTTCTTAGCCCTAGAAATATCACTTCTTAAGAGTTCTTTTCACTAAATAAAAATATAACCTCCATAAATTAAATTGACTTCTACCAAATATTAAGTCACAACAGCCAGAACCTACATATCTCCAAAACTGAAATGTGAAATTACAATTTAATGTGACTTCAGATTTCATAAAGTATTTAAAAATAGTTTTCAGACAAATCTTGACAACAAATTATTTTTCAAGAAAAAACATGAATCCAATAACATACTCAAAACTATGTCTATAATCATTACCATCACCAAGGAATAAAATAATGATAATAATAAAATCTGATAAATGTATATAGATCCTTAAAGTTTGTAAGATATATATGTATATATCTATATTCATCAATTTTATAAAGATTCCATCTTAGTAATTATAATATATTACAATGTCCTTAACAGACACTGTCCAAATAATTGTAAGAATTTCTTTCTTTAAAACTGCTTTATAGGGGCAGCTATTTGGTACAGTAGATAAGAGCACCAGCCCTGAAGTCAGGAGGACCTGAGTTCAAATGTGACCTCAGACACTTAACACTTCCTAGCTTTGTGACCCTGGGCAAATCACTTAACCCCAATTGCCTCAGCAAAAAAAAAAAAAAAAAAAAAAAAAACCACACACACACACAAACTGCTTTGTAAAATGTTAATAAGCAAAAATGCATCACATATATGCACAAATGAATAAAAAGAGAAGGCGAAGACAGGAGTAATAAAGATGTCACAGATGTAGAAATTAACTTTCAAGAGAAAATAATTGCAAATGTAGCTTTACTTAATTGTGCTACTTAGAGTTAGATAGAATAAATATTTTAAAATTCTTCAATACTTCAGGGCCTGTGATTTAATCAATGTGCACACTTCCTTCATCAAGAACTACTGAGGCCAAAAAGATTGTTACCCTTTGGCCAACCTGGTGATGAGCCTCCTCTCAATAAGGCATTATTAAAGAGGAAAATGTAGAGAAGTCCCAACTCAGGTGATTAAAGAAATGATGATAGTTGGTTAAATGTGGCTATGATTGTTTTGTTTGTGCCTATGAAAAGCACAAGTCATTTAACTTGTCTAATTGGGGGAACTGCCAAAGCAGAAAACAAAAAAGACAATCCTATTATATGGGTTTTTTTATTCCTCTGAAAAAAAAGGTTAGGACAACTTCTTTTATCCTACTCTTTCTGACAGGAAAAATGAACCTAAACTAGTTCAAATACAAAGTCAAGCAAACACTAGTAGCAGGTTTGCTAATTACTCATTATTTTCTAGCCAATTTTGCAACTCTTCACGACAGGAAAAAGTTACCCAACTAAGACATGAACAAATGAGAAACGAAATGATTTGGTTGCACTAGGAGTCAAAAAACTTCAATATCCTAGTAAATAAAGAAAATGTAAAGTATAAATTTAAAAATGAAGGGTTCTAGTATTTATTTTTAAGGTATTCCAAGGAGTTTAAAATTCTTTTAAAATGGCAGTTAGATGGTACCCTAAACGAATGCCAGGCTTGGACTCAGGAAGACCTAAGTTCAAATTCAGCCTCAAATATTCATTAACTATGTGATTCTGGGCACTTACCGTGTTTGCCTCAATTTCCTCAATAGTAAAATAGAGATAATAATATCTACCTCAGCATTGTTGTGAGGATTAGACTTAGAGATAATAATTATAAATTAGCACAATGCTTGGCACACAGTAAGTGGTATATTAAAGTTAGCTATTAAATTATGAATCTCAAGGACTTCATGCAACAATGGTACAATAGTTAGGAAATATCTGGATTGCTAATGGAAAAAACTTGTCAGAATCCATACCCATCCTGCCATCCTTCCTCTGAAAAATAACTTAAAAAACATCGTACGAAAAGAATTCTGCACTACACGCAACAGTTACCTAATGTTTTTTAATGAATAAATGAATGAAAGAGGGGGGGGAAAGGTATGTCATTCTTTCAAGATTTCAGAAAAAATGAGAGAATGACCTTCAAATAAAAGGACATTCAGTCTGAACAAGAAACTGAGAATGGCATTTCAAAGATTTATAAAGTGTACAAGCAAATCAATAGATTAGATGTACATTATTAGTTGATACAGTCAAATTAACATTCTGCACAAGATTTGGTATCTGGTATCCAAAATATGGCTGACAAAACAATAATAGGGCTCCAGTTTAAAAGTAAATACATAGTGTTCTAAATAGGGGGGAAAACATTTTAAGCATTATTTGTCTAAATAAAATGAAGGTGAGAGCATAGAAGGATACCTGCTTGACATTATAATTAGTTCCACAAGAATATTACCTTAAGAGAAATGATATTACAGAATAGTTATTTTCAAAGTAAAACTGCTCTACCAATGGGAAATTATGTTCCTGGGAATACAAAGTTCAGACTATAAAAACCCCAAATAAACCTTGACAGCAACCTGAGACTAAAACAGGGAATCAAAATTCCAGGCCAAAGCTAAACAACAAAGAACATTAGGTTGGATAAGGTATTTTGGTCACAAGGAGAGAAGCACCCAGAAATTAACTGGGCTGAGCAGAACTAACTTAAGATAGTTGTCTACTTATAATGCCTTAAATTAATTATTGTTTAACTATTTTGGTCAAACCTATAGGCACAAATTACTCCAGGTATACCTGTGCAACATAAAATTAAGGAGATTACCTTTAAACATAAGCAATCAAAAATTAAGATAAATTTACACAATTATTATGGCCCAGTTATCAAGGGCTTCAGCAATATTTTTAAAGGCAAAAAATATTCCTGAGAATAGACACAGAAACAGAGTTCAATGTATTATGAAAATAGAGAAAGAAAATAAGTGATGGAAACAGAATCTAATATGTTATGGGAAAAAAAAAGAAAATAATAAAATCACACAAGACTCTGACTTTTTAAAATAATCACCTTTTTGTTTTCTTGAAAGAACAGGGCTGCATGAAGACCCCCCTCCAGCTGCAAATCATAGAGAGCAAAAGATCAAAAGTAAGAAAATGGGCTGCTGAAATCAGGAAGGAATTTTCAATAGCTTTAAAAAAAACTGAATTTCATGCAAATTTGAATATAGCAAATATATCCATAAGCTGTAAGTAAGGGTATAATCAATATTATTGTTCTCTAGTTTGAGAATCCCAAGATTACTTATAAAAACATAATAAAGTACTGAACACAAATTAAGTGCGACCCAAGATAAAAAACCAGCTAGTTAATTACAAGACAGGACCATTTCACAAAATATCAGAAACATCAGGATATTTGTCTACCCTCCACTAGGTCAATACAATATGAATAAATCCTCTTTGGTTAAAAAAAAAAAACATAAATTCTAACAACCTTCTAAATTAATTGTTCATGAAAATAAACATGTAAAAATATATTCCCAGACTGTGCATAGTAAGTGCTATATAAATATTAGTTGCTATTATTATTGTTGTTGTTGTTATGATTCACCACTATAATGCAGAATGAACAATGATCTGTACATTCATATTTGGCAATTATTAGGATTCCAATCTATTTTCTTCTAATTTGCCTAAACTTGTCAGAACAATGAAAAATTAAGAGTATAAATGAACAAAGTGTAGTTGCTGTTAAGGATGGTATATAAGGTGGATAGACATATTTAAGCTACAGCCAGGACCCAAGAGATAGGCATTTCCAGATTTATAGTTATGCCCCAATGATGAGACTATCACCTTGGAACTTAACTAGACAGCAGAGACCTGAGGCCAAAATTCAGGAAAACAAACAAGACAGGACAAGAACTTCGGGTAAAACAAGGAGGAAAAAAAGAGATAGAGGAGAACATACAAGCAAAATATAAATTTCTTAAGGGCTGAAACCAACTTTTTGTAGTTGAATCCCAAATTTGTAGCACAATGCTTTGTTCGTAATAAGGTAAATAAATTTTTATTGAACTGCACTGAATTACTGAGTGGATAGGACAGAAAGTTTCATAGTATTTTAAGATTTAAGGCTAGGAGGCAGATTATCTAGTCTAAATCAATTTTATAGAAGAGGAAATTGAAGCCCAAGGAAAAGTCACTTTCCCAAAGTCAAGAAAGAAATAGTAGATCCAGAATTTGAATGAAGGTACTCAACTACAAAGACAGTGTGCATTTGTTTTCCCAACTATTTAACATCTGAACACTCCTAGAATCCCATAATTCAAACCACTGTAAATCCCTTGTAATGGTTAAGCAACAAAATGTTTAATCTATATTACATAAAATTCTTTAGTAAGTCACAGACCCTCAAAATTCTACCAATCAAAATTAAAAACACCTTTTGGAATGCAAAATGGAATGAAAAAAGTGAAAAGTTATTAATTACTAATATTCTTAAATAAATTCATTTAGTCAGACTGCTTTTCCCCAGCACCAAGCTGAGAGCCACTTTAGTAAGAATATATAATACTTTATTTCGGGAGAAAGACAAGATAATATTAGAATGCAAATAGACTTAAGGGTTGGAAAATAAGGTAATAAAGAAACAGAGATGATAATAAAACACAAAGGGAAATGGAAGAATCACAAAGGAAAACTGAAATACTGGTCAACATTGGGCCTGTCTCCAGTTCAAAGGGATTGAATAAAAAGCATTTAATAACTTTGTAACACAGGGTCCCAAAATAAATACAAAGAACCAGACTACAAAGGGAATCTAACCCTACTTTTATAGCCCTTGACCATAAACATGCCATTTACCAAAGGGCCAGGCTTCTCCTGGACGGTCACAGAGTCAGATACATTGACCACAGGAATAACTATATAAATCTATATAGATTAAAAGAATTGCTGCTTCTAAAATGAAATATTCTGATAACACTGTGAATAAGGTATACAAGTGTCAGCAATACCTAAAAAAGTATTAAGAGTTGAAGTTGTTCCACAGGTAACTGATGATATTACAGCATAAATTAATAATATCAACACACACCCATCAATCAACAAGCCTTTATTAAGTACCTGCTATATGCTTAACACTGGAAATATAAAAGTGAAACAGTCCCAGTCCTCAAGGAATTTATATTATATTGAACACATTTAAGAATATATAACATACAAAATAAATATAAAGTACTTTGGAAGGAAAGCTGAAGGAAATGAAGAAATATTTATTTCTTATATAAGAATTAACATTTGAGCTGAGCTGAGCTGTGAAGGAAATAAGGGATTCTAAGAAACAGACATAAAAAGCAAGTATATTCTATCATTAAGAATGCTCAAAAGTGCGAGATCCGGAATAAAAGTCATGTTTAATGAATAGCAAGGTTAGTTTGGCTACCAACCAGAGTACGTTAAAAGGAAATAAAATACAATAAACCTAGAAAGGTAAGCTGGAGCTACATTACGAAAGAATCCAAGTGACAGAAAAGTGTGCACTTATGCTTATTGGTAATAGGGAGAATCAATGGGTTTTTTAGAGCAAAAGAGTAATAAGGACAACAATTTTGTTTAGTTGAAATTTTTATAAAGGCAGGAATTACAATTACCAGTAAAACTCCAGTCTTCTGGAATTATTTTTCCGAAGTCTATCAAATCAGTAAGACTGTGTCAGAAAAATTAACAAGCAGAGTGACATGGGAATTTTATTGGGATTTTAATGATTATTAAAGTATATAAGTACTTGTGATTTCACGTTAAAGGAATCTTAACAAAATGAGATGTACTTGATACATATTAATATTGGAAAATACATTGTGCAGATATTAACTAAAAATTTTAACATTCCAAATAACTTACCTATAAGTTCCACAATACTTCCACTGCGACTTCTGCTACAAAACTCTTCTTTGGTCACATTGACCTGTCCAATACCACCTGAAGTGGTCAGGGCTTGAAGAAGCTCAGCTGGAGGTGTTTTAAAAAGTTGTTGCAATAATTCTAATGCTCCAGTTACAACATTGTGGTCTTGGTGCTGGGTATAATGCAAAGTCAATTCATATACCTAAGAACCAAAAAAGCCAACTGGAATATTCGTTCATTTATTTATTAGGGGGTTAGGGTAGGAGTGGAAGTGAAAGGAGATTAGTTTTATGTTCAGGAATTTCAGCTAACCAAACTATTATTAAGAGCTGAGAGCAACATGGATAATCAAAAACCCTTAACTCAAAGTGATTTCTTATCATACAAATTAATATTGGGATTTCATTCAGATAATACCACTTTGCTCAGAAACAGTATTACCTAGTTTACTATAACTATTAGTATGAAGCTGTTAAATAAAATTATCATGAAGAAAAATGTGTAGTTCAAAAAAGTACTTTGTTCCTAATACCCTGTAACACACACACACACACACAAAAAAATCAGATTTTTATGAATTAAAAGAGATCTTTAAAGATCATATAGTTCAATCCCAGAAATGACAAAACCATAGTATTTCAAAGTTCAAAGGAACCTCAGTAATCATTTAGTTCAAATTCTACTAGTAAAAGAGTTTTCTTTACAATATAAGCAAAAAGTAGTCATCCAAGCTCAGTTTGAAGGAAGGAGGCATCTCACTTCATTAGAAAGCAATACCCACAACATGAATGGATTTCTCTACCATTTAGGAATGGTTTCCATTCACTGAATCTCTATTTATCTCTTTGCACTTCCACCCACAGGTCTCAGTTCTGCCCAGGGGGACAAATAAAATTTGCCTGAAATCTTTTCCACACTGTCCTTTCAAATTTAAATGTTTGAAGACAGCAACCACAATCTTAGAGTCTCTACTCCAAGATAAACATTCCCAGGTGCTCCTCCTCTTTACAATCCTACCTTAAGGATTCTTTCTCCAGAAAGAAGAGGAAAACTAGATCACCCTTATTTCCTTTTTTCCATGCTACAATAAGTCAATACTTTTCCTTCCATAGCAGAACCACCAAGCCTTATCCTCAGCCCTAAAACTCCCTCCTAAGCAGCTCCCTTAGGATTTCTGGTCCTACTCTACTGCAGCTTACTTAAGATCTTTGAGGCTTTCCATGTGCTCTGACACAGGACTTTGCTTTACTGGCTGTCTCCCTGAAAAGAGAGTATGACAACCAAGACAGTAGACTCTGTCTTACTTTTTCTATTTGTAACCTCAGCATTCAGTACAATGTTTTGGCACATAATAACCTAATATTCTGTCATTCATTCATTCATTCTGACAGAATGAGCAAAAGGCCTTTCATTACCCTGGTCCTCCTCCTTTGGATGTTATCTTACCAATTTCCTTCCCAGAATGCAATGCCCAGAACTGAACATAAATTTCCAATGTGGTCTGAATGAAACAGTATAGCAAGACTATCACTTTTTTGCAAAATCTAAAATTACATTGGTTTTCTTAGATATCATAACAAATAGTTTACTCATATTTAGATTATCGTAATCTAAAACCTACATATATTTTAAAGATAAATTATTATCTAAACAGATATAACTCATCATTTGCTTATTAGATGCCTTTATGTTTATCCCTCTTATATGTAATATTTGATATAGTCCAATATTCCAGCCTGTCAAGAACTTATTAAATCTTGACTTTCAATGCGCCCCTCCCAGTTTTAGATCATTTCTAAACTTGGTAAATACACAAACTATACATTTCATCCAAGTCACCAATAATGACAAAAGCATAACCAGCCCAATGGATAAAGAGTTAGTTGAAAAGAAGGTCTGGGTTTAAGTTTCACCCTCTGACCTATCCAGACTGAGTAAATCACTTAACTTCTCGATGTTCTAGAAAATTCTCCAAGAATTTTTACTTTTTTTTACATTTACATAATTTTTACACAGTTACATAAAAAGCATGACCTGTTTTAATACAGAGTTACCTTGCCAAAGAGCTGCCTATACCAATGAAATAAGAGGTCCTGTCCCTATACTTCCCCTACTGATAATAGTGTTAAACAGTAAAAAGTTAAGCAAGAATTCCTTGGATACCCCCAATGGACATCTCCTTCCAGCTGATATAGGTCCATTAATAACTACATTTTGGATGTGGCCATTAAAATAGTTTCAATAACATCAAAGAATATTTGCAAGAAATGATGGGGATTAAAGTGAACAGAAGCAAAAAACTTATTTTTACAATAACATATTTTTTAAAAAGAAAACTGGAAAAACTTAAGAAATTTGGTCAATTAACCACAACTACAGGAAACCCATGATGAAATATAACCTCATAACAAAGAGATCATGATCTCAAGGTAAAAAAATGAAAATTTTCAAGCACATTCAAAATGTGGATTTGTTTTGCTTGACAATATATATATATGGGAGAGAAAAGTAGAAAATACAATTATTTTGTGACATCTTAATGGACTATTAAAATGGAAATCCACCCACTATGCAAGAATAAGCAGTAAAGAAGATAGAGTCTTATCCACTATTGTACAACTACTTGCTGTCTTTGGCTAAGAGAACACTGCAATTTTAGTATCTCTGGTCTCTTTTCCATGCCTTTTTGGGGAAGAAGAGGGAGTTCTCTTAATCTTATAATGAATCTTGTTAACTCAGATTATAAATACTCCCCTTTTCTCTGGTGGATAATCTACCTCAGTCTATCACCCTCCCCTGTTATAAAATATTTTATTATGTAGAACAGATTCCCTAATAAAAATTTTTCATCTTCAATTTGGTCTATCTTTTTTTTCCCCCTTTGCTGAGGCAATTGGGGTTAAGTGACTTGCCCAGGGTCACACACAGCAAGTTTGACCTATCTTTAACCCACAATCATTCAGCCCTTTGCTGACATGTATGCGTCTCCCAACAAATAAAGTTTTCCAACTCATGTTTATTACAAGGATTTTCTTTTTTCTAAAATGTGAAGGGAAGGAGGAAGTATTTGAGCATAGATGAAAAGAGAACGAACTAGAAATAAGAAAAAAAGAATAGACATTGAAGCATTCAAAAATGCTAATGAAAAAAGACAAATTTCAGAAGGAATCACAGACAATAAATAAGAATAAGGTTTGAAGATAATAGCACATTTATTAAATGCTTAAAAAGAAAAGGGACAGTGCACAGAACACCAGCCTGAAGTCAGGAGGACCTGAGTTCAAATCTGACCTCAGACACTTAACACGTTCTAGCTGTGTGACCCTGGGCAAGTCACTTGACCCCAATTGCCTCAGCAAAAAAAGAAAAAAAAGAAAAAGAAAGAAAAGAAAATCTAGATAAACTATAACTATAAAGTACTTTGATCTACCAGCTCAGTAACCTTGTGAAAAAAAAAATAAATATAGCCATATTTTATAAACTGTATAAAAACAAAGATAAAACAAACTACCTTTTTTTTGGTATTAACTGAGTCTGATTATACTGTTCTATCTTTTCACATTCAGTCTCAAAGCCAATGGTTTGACAGATCCTGTAGTTTTTCAGTGAGCCCAGGGCACAATGAATTATAACCCTTTCTGGTAAACTGGGTATTTCTATCACTTTTTTTTTTTGGTATCACTTATTTTTTATAGAGTCAGGTCACCTCTTTGTGATTGCCACTTGCTTCCCAGACAGTTGTGGCGGGGAGGTATAGCAGAGAAACAGGGAAGGAGAGAGATAGATAAAGGCAGGCAGATTAACAGATAAGGCATTTATTAAGGACTTTACATAAGCCAGCATTCTCTGCTAACTTTATTGGGGAGGGGAGGGAGGTAAGGGAGGGACCTTTAATAAAAGAGGACTTTCAAGCATTCTCGATGAAAAAATAAGAAGTAGAAACTCTGAAGTGCAAATACAGGAATTAGGAAAGCAAAATAAACAAAAATAATGAAATGAGAATAAATAAGGACAAACTGTTCACATTCAAAGGAAAAGAGAGGAAGATTCCTCTGAACTCTATCATCCTCAGGGGACATGAGGAAATCTAATTAGACAGATGAACTGTGACTCGATGAGTTAAAACTTGAACATTTTAAGAAAAAAAAAGAAGGGAAAGAGGAATACATTGGAAGGGAAGAGAAAAGAAGGTTAGGGAAAATTAGCCCACAAAAATACATTCCACTCAACAGGGAAATAGATGGAAAAGGGGGAAAAGGGAAGGAATTTAGAAGGGGGTGTGGGTATGTATACACACACATACATATATACACAGACAAATATTTCTTTTTTTACTTGGTCATTCAGACAGTCAATACTTTGAATTTTTATAGTTACTTCAGAATTTTAATGTTTACCTGGATGAGCTGGTCTGCAGAAGGTGAGACTTCAGTTTCTTTCCTAGTGACACCAAAGCTCCCTTTCAAACTCATGTCCTTGACTTGCTGTTGGAGCAAGGGAATTAAATACCTCAATGTGAGCAATACTCCAAGAATAAAAAGAGTAGAATGCTCCTCCTCAACAGGAACTAGTAAGCCTATAAAATAGCAAGCAAAGTTGTTAGCATCTCCTTAATAGCTTAACCATCAAACAGTTCTACGTCTCTTTCAAAGGGAGAGTGACTTAAAATGACTTAAAAATACAGAAATATTCTATTTAAAGGAGGGCATTAGTCCATAAAAATAACATCCCTATCATTGTAAAGAGCAGTGTTGTCAAAATCAAATAGAAATGGATCCCTTACACCTTCACATTGATTTAGAAAAGCATAAATTAACAATATTGTGTGTTCTGTATTTATTTATTTTGCTACATATTTCTCAATTACAGTTTATTCTGGTTGGGACTTAGGAGTTTTACAAGCCACTCCACAAATTGATATCTCTGATGAGCATGTGACCTATTACTAGATTCATCATAAAACACATTAATAGTATGAGTCTAGATTTTTCGTAAATGGGTTTTATCATGCCGGTAAATTGAAGAAGAACTTCTCACTTTATATATACACATATATGTATAATTTTCTCCAACCACTATACCCTTCCCCACTAACTGACTATTCAATTCTCCCCTTTCTTCAAAACTTGTATCAAACATCATCCCATTTTTAAAAAGGTTTTCCAGTTCCCCCAGCTGAAAGTGATCTCTCCATCTCCACAACTAGATGAAAATTCTGTACCTTAAGTCTTTTCAGTCTTGCTTATAATGCAGTTTATTGGGTATATATTTTATATCTTCAACTAGACCTTAATCTCCATGAGGCTAAGGACTATGCCTCATTCTTCTTTGAATACAGGTTCTAAGCATAGGATACGGTCTTAAACAAGAAATATTTTTAATTAAAGAATTAAAATCCCCATTCTCCCATTTGGGATTTTCTGTTGCCATTATATATGACTATACAAATTCAATTAAACAAACATTTAAAAGAAATTTTTGTAGGCACTGGAGTGATAAAGATAAAATAAGACAGAATACCTGCCTGCAAGAAGGTTACCCTCTTTGAGGTAAGAGAGAACAGGAACACAGAGAAGTAGAATACAATTAGAGCAAAAGAGAGATCTGGACAAAGTGTGCTAGAAAAACTGAAGGAGAAAGAAATTATTCTCAGCTGGGGATATTTGGAAACCTGGGGGCAAGAAGCCTTTCACAGAGTGGGTGACACCTGAGTTGAGTCTTGAAAGAAAACTATAAGAAAAAAGGAATATAAGCAGTGTCTCGAAGCAGAAATCAACCACCTTTGAGTGATGCTAAAAGGAGCCAGGGGCATCATTACACCCTTGTGAACTTTACAATGCAGCATCTACAAGGATAGAAACTATGCCCATGATTTCAACAGCAGAGGGCATTCCTATGACAAAGCCCCCAATAGGGAGGTCAGATCCTTCTTTGGTCCCTCTAATTTTAAAGAGTAGCCTGCAATGAGAAGTGACAGGATTTTCCCACGGTCATCCAGCCAATGTCAGGGCCAGACTTGAACCCACATTTCCTGGATCCAAAGCCAGCTCTCTGTCTCTCCATCCTAAGACCTCACCAGGTTTACTAAGACCACTCAGGAAATGGCAAGCACTACGATGCACAAATCTGGCAAAGTTTTCATAAAATCCTGTTTAAGAGCATGACTTTCATTAGTTTTTTCCTCCCACCTTTTCAGTTTTTTTTTTTCCTTCCCTCCATGTAAAAACTACAGAGCCTCTATCATACCTTGAAATTTTATTTCCATCTTACCTAAAAGTACATTAAGTAACCAGGTATAAAAATACTGTGTCCTCCTTGAATGCTGGCAGATGCTCACTGCTGATCCAGCTGCTGTTCGCCGTATTGTAGGAGAACTTGACTTGAGATTAGCTATGAAAGCTTTTAATAAAACCTATGATGACAAAATTAAGAGAAACTAGAGAAAATCATAACAAGACAAATGAATATTTTATGTATTTATAATTTTCCTGAAACCTGATGAATCTACTTTGTCTTTTCTTGAATTTATAACATCAATACAATCACAACACTAATAAGTTAATGCAAAATATGTACCCTAACAACTGTTTTTCTATATTAACAGTTAAAGCTGAAAAATGCCATAGGTCCAACCACCTTTATTTTTCATGAGGGAAAAGGAAGGAATAATATTTAATGCCAAGGCAAATTAGTGACAGAGAAGAAAAGAAAAAATACTGATGTACTCAGAATTTAAGCCCATCAAAATTCACCCAAAAATATTACTTTCTTTTTTTGTTTTGTTTTGTTTTTTTAAGATTTATCATTGAATAGCATTATGTTGTGGTATTAAAAAAGGGACCTTTCAATAAAATTAATGAAAAGAAAAAAAAAGAAAAAAATATTTGCTACTAAAGCTGTTTATTCTTATGCATTGAAGCAAGGGGAAATGTGATTGAGAGGTTTTGTTTTAAATTCAATTTGCATAGTTATTACCAAAGACATGTTTCATTATTTATCTTAGCATTTTCCAAACTAATACTATTTTGAAGCTTAAAATAACAATTGGAAGAGCATAAATGATGACACAAGGAGTAGGAGAGGAGAGGATATAAGTGAAGGAACAGATGAGTACTCCATATTGATAAATTAAAGGATATGTTTCATAAATTAAAAAAAAAAAAAATTTGTGGCCATGATACCACTTACACAACAATCATCACTATCCTATCTCACTCTTTTTTTTTTAATGGTATTTTATTTTTCCAAGTACATACAAAGATAGTTTTCAACATTCATATTTGAAAAGTCTTGTATTACAAATTTTTCTCTTTCCTCCCCTTTGACCCGTCCCCAAGAGAGCCAGCCAATCTGACATGGGTTAAATGTGTGCAATTATTGTAAACATTTTCATATTCATCATGCTAAACAAAAAAAAAAATCAGATCAAAAGGTAAAAAAGACACTATCTTGGCTTTTCTTTTTCACTATAAAGCTTTGTGAATCTTCACTCAATATTTTTCTTTAGCATTTGACACTTTGGATTATCTCTTCTTTTTTCTCTCCTTTCTTAAAAACATTACTTTCATAAAACCAGTACTGTACTTGAAATGTAAACAAGTAATCATAATTTTACAACATAACCATTACTTTAAGAATATAATAAAAATTAAAAGTTTGTAAATCCAAGCAATTCTGGATTTAAGCAGTTGTAAAGAGATAAATGCACTTGAAAAATGAGTCAAAATGGCATCTATCTATATAAAAATAGCCACTAAACACCTTGGTACCCTTAATTGAAAATGTTGAAATTAAGCAATTTTTTTAATGGATGTGGGGAAGAAAATAAGTATTTATTAAACACCATCATGTGCTAAGTACTTTATTAATATTATTTCAATTGATCATCCTAGCAGTCCTGGAAAATAGGTGCTATTATTATTCCCATTTTACATGTAGGTAAATGAGGCAGATATTGAGCTGTCCAAATTCACACTAGTGAGTATCTAAAGTTATATTTTAATTCAGTAATCCTGACTCAAAGAAAAGGTCTCTTTCCATTGCAACACCTAGATATCTCTAAGTGTATTCAATCAAATCTCTGCTAAGTGCTTCATCATAGGAGAGAGCTGATACTGGGTTTTTTGTTGGTTTTGTTTGTTTGTTTGTTTAGTCTACTCTATCTCCTGCAGGCCCTACTAAACTCCAAAGGTTCAAGGGACAAAATGAAAGTCAACTGAGGCCTACCCAAAATACCTACAAAGAGATTTGTCAACAAAGGAGATGATCAACTGACATTAACATGAAGATGAAGACTTTTTTTGGCTATAGCAACTCAGGGAATCATCTATATTATGGAGTAGGAATTGCAGTAAGCCAGCTAACATTTATTAAGTCTCTACCATGTACCAGGATCTGTGCTAAATGTTGGGAATGTAAAGAAAAGCATAAGGAGAAGCTCAAGGAGTTTACAGTCTAATGGGAAACATGTAAACAACTATATACTATACAAAAAAAGAAATATACAGGATAAAGTAGAAATGCTCTCAGAAGGAAGTGGGATCAGGAAGGGTTTCTCACAGAAGACAAGATTTTAGCTGAGACTTGAAGGAAGACAGGAAACCTAGGGAGGGAGAGTTTCGGACATAGGGAACAGACAGAAACAGGATCAAAATAATCCAAACTGGAATTTGTTCAAGAAACAGCAAAGGGGCCAATGTCACTGGATCTCAAAGTACATAGTGGGAAGTAAAGTACAAGAAAACTAATGACAAAAAGAAAGGACAGATGATAAAACCAAACCAAACAGAGGACTTTATTTTTGATCCTTGGATGTAACAGAAAGGCACTGAAATTGAGTTCATATAGAAAAATGATATGTCCTTTAGGAAGATGACCCTGGCAAATAAGAGGATGAATTGAAGTAGGTAGTAAAACTTGAGGCAGGAAACCAATTAGCAGTCTATTGCAACAGTCCAGGTCCAAGCTGAGGAGGATTTGCACAGGAATGGTGCCATGTCAGAGGTCAAAAAGGAACATGAAATGATTGGAGGCTGCAAGTGAGGAGATATGGGGCAAGAAGAACAGAGCAAGAATAAATGAAGAGTTAATGATGACATATAAGTTGAGAACCTAGGGGCCTGGGAGGATGGTGGTGCTTTCAACAATAACAGAAAAATTAGGAGAAGGGGAGAGTTTGGCAAGACATGTATGAATTTGATTTTGGACATAATAAGTTTTTGTTGTTTTTGAGGCATTCAATTTAAGATGTCCAAAAGGCAGCAACCAATAGGCAATTCAACACTGGAAGTCAGAAGAAAGGGTGAGCTGGACAAAAAAATCTGAAAATCATCTGTATAAGGATTAAGAATTAAAACAATACAAATTGATAAGATCACCAAGTAAAATAGTGCTGCCAGAAAAGAGCCCAAGAGGACATCTACAGTTAATAGGTTTGACCTGCATGCAAATCCAGCAAAAGAGACTGAGAAGGTTCTGTCAGGCAGGCAAGAGAACCAAAAGAACCAGCAACCTAGAGAGAAGACACTACAAAAAAGAAGAGGGTAATTAAACAAAAAGCAAAGGCTACACAGAAATCAAGAAGGATAAGTATTAGAATAAGTCCTTGGATTTAGCAATTAAGAGATCATTAGCAACTATAAAGAGAGTGATTTTAGTTCAATGATCAGGCTGAGAGCCAGACTGCAGAGTTAAGAAGAGACTGAGGGGAGGCCCCTCTTGTATACAGCCTTCTTAAGAAGTTTCCCAAAAAAGACAGGAGTGATGGGGGACAACAGTTATCTGGCAAGAAGACTGTCAAATCTGGATTTTTTGAGGATGAAGTAGACACCGGCATGTTTCTAAGAAGCAGGAAACTGTTAGTAGATAGGGAGGAATTAAGGATAAGAAGGAAAGTGGGGATGACAGGAGCAATTTGATGGAAAAGACAGGAACAGAACAGACAAACTTGTCTGCAGAGAGAGTAAAGGAAAGGGTTACTTACCTCTATATATGACACATGGCTGAGAAAGAGAAAATGGCGGAAGGAAACCAGAGACTAAAATCATGAATACCCCAAGTACTAATCTAAATTCAATCAAGAAAAAAAGTGCTTAAAAGACCAACAAAAAATAGTCCACAAAATACAGGGACTCTCTAAAGTTATCACTAATTACTTAGTTATTAAATCTGATGATCTTAACTCAATTCTATTACTTTTCAACCTATTTTACTTCATTTGATACTGATAATCACCTACTCTTCCAAGATACTCTCACCTCTTTCTAGATCTGATTTTTCTTGTGCAGTAGGTTAACTGTATAGATATGTATACATATATTGAATTTATCATATAATTTAACATATTTAACATGTATTAGACTACCTATCATCTAGGGGTGGGAATGGGGGGAAGGAAGGGGAAAAATTTGGAACAAAAAAAAATTTTTTTCTTTTTTGCAAAGGTCAATGTAGAAAAATCACTCATGTTCTGTAAATAAAAAGCTTTAATTAAAAAAAAAAGTGGTTCTTAGAATTAAGTTCCAACTCTGTCATCACAACATAGGACAAGACACTTACTCTCTCCAAAACTCAAAATGGTCAAATGGGTACATTAATCAAATAAGAGAGTCAAGTCAGACAAAAGGATCCCTACAGTTTCCTTCCAACTCTGCTTTTACACAATGATTCTATAAATGCATGCTGTTGATAACAATGAAAACAATGAGGCTATTTACAAACTGTGCTAAGACTACTGAGAACGAAAAGTTCTACAGAAGAAAAAATCACTATAAGAAAGATGAATTGTGGTTAAAATGTCCCTACCCTGAACCATCCAAGCTATTTCTTTGTTCAGAAAACATGCACTGAGTGCCTACTATATGAAAGACTTTTGGCTAGATGCTTCAAGGCAGCAAAACAAATCCCTGAAAACAGAAGGACAAAAAAATAAAGTCTAAATTCCCCACAACCAATAGTTAGCAAGAATAAGAACTAAAGTATTACCACTATAGGAGACCTGACAGATCATCTAATACACAATTCACTCCCATTTACAGATGAGAACACTAAAGAACAGCAAGAAGAACTGACTCACCAAACGGATTGCTACTAGAGCAGGAAAAAGACACCAAGTTCTTCCATCTCTCAATCTAATACTCTAACTGTCCCCACCAGGAAATAATGCCTAACTATCCATTCCAAGTAAAACCCTATTGGTTTAGTAATTACATGTTTCCTGTTATCAGAGCTTCTAGAATATGTCTCTAAAAATGCCTGGAAATTATATGCTCTCCAAGGATAATAAGATCCAGGAGTTCCCACTGGTCTCCACTTCCCCACAAAGATAAGAGCACCATCACTCTTTGACTCTAAAATACACACACACACACACACACACACACACACACACACACACGCGCGCGCGCGCACACACACACGCCCCGTAGAAGAAATAATGTAAGAATAAGAAACAAAGAACTCAAAGTTTATTTCTCTACTAAAGATTAAACATCAGAAATAGAGAAGAATTTAAAGTCTGTTTCTCTTTAAGGAATCTAATAGAAATCTAGGTAGACACTAATACAAAAGCCAGAAAGTCTTTGAATGATGAAGAAGTTGATAAAGACAAAAATGACAATGCCAATAACTGACATTTCTATAATGCATTCAAATTTGCAAATTATCTCCTCTTATTCATTATAACAACTCTAAGAAATAGGTTGTCTAGGTTCCCATTTTAGAGATGAAGAAAGTGAGAAAGGTAAAGCAATTCACTCAATATGGTACTTGTAAGCAGACCCAGAATTCGAACATGAAACCCTGGCCACACATTCAATTAGTTTCAGAAGAACTGACTCTAAGATCAGTATTAATCAGTACTTACAAGTACAAAGGAGTTGTCAATTGCCTTTAATAACTTATAATAATCAAAGCTGGAAATGTCCCACCATCTAGTTCAACTCCCTATTTTACAGAAACTAAGTTGGAAAAAGAATAAGTGAGCACCTTAAGTAAGATAACAAACATGAATTCAAATTCAAGTCCTCTAATTCAAAAATCCTCCTCATGGGATTACTTCCCAACTATCAGGTTAACATTATATTCAAACATTCTTAACTAATTAAAAGATTAGTTCAATGCTAAAAACAAAATTAAACAAACAAACAAAAAAAACCACATAGCCTTCAAATTTTGTGCCTTAAAATGGCACACTTGAGTAACACTTAAAAAAATATATATATATTTTAAAGGTGAAAAGCTCCTGATCTAATGAGGTTCCAATAAGTTCAATTCAAACTGACAAAATTTGGAAGCAATTTGAAATTTTACCAGCAACTTTATTTAACTTGAGGCATTCATTAGCAGCAAATCTCAAAAGGCTGGTTACTTACAAATCAAAAATCTATATAGAATTTTGTCTCAAGTTCATGCACTTGAAAAAAGTAACCGTACCTTAATTTCATTGTCATTTGCAAAGTTGCCAAAAGATGACATAATTTTGGGTATAGCGGCTGCCAAAGTTTCTTGTACAGATTCTTCTGTTCGCTTGCTTATTCGAGTCAGACAAGGCAAAAGATTTACCAAATATGGTCTGTAAACATGAAAAGTACATGAATTAATCCTTCTGCTCAATTTTGACAAGAAAAAAATCTTAACACATCATAATTGGAGGGAAAGAAGAAGCCTTCTATGATATTTATTTATAGCTAGAGATTCTAATGCAAGAAAACAAATTTGCCTTCACCAGATTATCATGCATTCTGTCATATGGGATGCATACCTAGAATGTATATCTGAAAGGCTATAAATTACTCAAAAGAAAAAGGACAGACAAAAAGACAAAAAGGAACAATCAGAATTATATGCTATGAGGATATGCATATATAAAAAAACACAGGAGTGAAGCATGATACAGCATACTTGAGTGAAAATAAAAGGAGGCATGAAGAAAAGCAATCCCTTTGGATCAAATAAATTTTGGGGGGCAGCTAGGTGGCACAGTGGATAGAGCTGCAGCCCTAAAGTCAGGAGGACTTGAGTTCAAATAAATTTTGGATAGAAAATGCCATCTGCATTCAGAAAAAGAACTAAGGAGATTGAATGTAAATCAATACATGCTGTTTACTTCTTTTTTCTGATTTTTTTCCTCTCCCATAGTTTTTCCCTTTTGTCCTGATTTTTCTCTCCCAGTATGATTCATAAAGCAATGTGTATTTTAAAAATAAAATAAAATAGCATTTTCACCTTTCCTGTTGTTGCTTACTTTTTTTTGTTTCTTTCTCATTTTTTCCCTTTTCATCTGATTTTTCTTGTGCAGCATGATAAATGTGGAAATATGTTTAGAAGAATTTTACATGTTTAACCTATATTGGATTGCTTGCTATCTAGGGTAGAGGAGAAGTGGGAAGGGAGGGAGAAAAATTTGGAACACAAAGTTTTGCAGGAGTGAATGTTGAGAACTATCTTTGCATGAATTCTGAAAAATAAAAAGCTATTATAAAAAAGGGTACTCAAAATAGAAGAAAATAAATTTCCATTTCAAGAAAGCCTAAAAATAATAACAAATAAAGAAAAGTTGGGTAATGAAATACAAATTTTAAAATATAGCATGGTCCTACAAGAAAAGTACAAGGAACATTTAGAATCAAAATAAGTTCACCTGAAAAAACAATATAAAAAGGATTTTTTTTAATTTCCAAGATTTAAAAAAGAGACTCAAAGGACCACTGACCATTACAAAAGATGAAAATAATGGATGATGGAAAGAATGCAGATCTACTTATTTTGCTTCTGTTTTATCCAAGGAGAATGACGGAAATGAAAGAATAAACATGATTAAAAGAAAACTGGTAACCAAGAAAAATAGGAAGATAAGGAGCCCTTGGCTCTTTGTCAGATAAGTCATCAGAACTAAATGAATTACAACCCAGTGGACTCAAAGAATAGGCACTTGTGATCATGCAGCCATCATCAGTGATTTTGAAACCTGACTGAATAAGGGCAAATTTTTCATTTTACAAAAGTTAGCTTAGAAAAAGCAAATTATAGGCCAATTGTTAGCCTGATCCTGATTCTTCCTGAGAAAAGTGAGCATCTAGAAAAGGAGTGAGGACTACAAAGAGACAGCAAGGATGTAACAAAAACAGGTCATGTCAACTTTCCTTAATATGGGAAAGGAGAGGATGATAAAAGAGAGGCATGCTAGGGGAAAAGGTGGTAAGTAGCAAAATACTTCTGAGGAGGGTCGGGGTGAAAGGAGAGAGAGAACAGAATAAACAAGGAAGAAAATACAAACAGCATTGGAAAAAAAATTTTGAAGCAAATTTCTCTGATAAAAACCTCATTTCTCAAATGTATATGGACCTGAGTAAAATTTATTTTAAAAGAAAAAAAAAGTCATTCCCCAAAGGATAAATGATCCTTCAACCTAACAATACCACTACTAGGCATGAATCCTAATATGTAAAAAAATATTTATAGCAGCTCTCTTCTCAGGGCAAAAAAATGGAAAATGGGAGAACACCCATCAATTGGGGAATGCTAAATAAATGATGGTATGTAATTATGGTGGAATATTATTATTCTATGGGAAATGATGAGCAGGATGCTCTCAAAAAAACTTGGAAAGTACTCCAAGAACTCAAGCAAAGTGAAACATACTGTGTAAACTAACAGCAATGCTGTGGGATGATCATCTGTAAATGATTTTTCTATTCTCAGCCATACAATGATCCATAACTATTCTGAAGGACTTCTGATAAAAAAAAAAAATGCTTTCCATACACAGAGAAAGAACTAATTCTGTCTGAATACAAATTGAAGCATACTCCTTTTTAATCTTATTTTTCTTGAGTGTTTTTTTAAGGAGGAGGATGAAATATGTTCTTTCTCTGTGTATGGATAGCATTTTTTTTTTTTTGGCTGAGGCAATTGGAGTTAAGTGACTTGTCCAGGTCACACAGCTACGAAGTATTGTGTCTGAGACCAAATTTGAACTCAGGTCCTCCTGACTTCAGGGCTGGTGCTCTATTCACTGCGCCACCTAGCTGCCCCACACAACATGATTTTTATGGAAATGTTATACATAACTTCACAAGTATCTTCTTAACAGAGGGTGTGGAGAAGGGGAGTAAATCTGGAACTCAAAAGTTTTTAAAGCAAATGAAAAAAATTGGGGAAAATAAAAATTCTAAAGTATTAAAAGAAAAATTTAAAAAGAAACAAATGTTAAAAATTGTTTTTACACGTATTTGGGTGGAAAATAAAACATTACAATTTTAAAAAGGGAAAAAAAAACTAACTCCATGATATCCACCATCAGAGAACTAACACATTTACAGTATGGACTGAAGTATATTTTTTCCCTTTATTTTTCTTGATTTTTGTTTTTGGAAACAAGGCTGGAGAAACGTTTTCCATAACTTCATGGAAGTTATTTTATTTCTTGTCTTCTCAATGAGTGGGGAAAGGCTAAGAAAAGGGAGAGAATTTGGAACTCAACAAGTACAAGAAAAGAAAATCCTGGTTGGAGAGTTTTTAGACATGGATGTTTGCCTGTACTACAAATTCAGAATGAGTCAACTGTGTGAAACAGCAGCCCCCCGAAAATCACATTCAATCAAATACATTAAGAAATACATAGATTCCAGAAACAAGGAAACAATTCTACTACTGGATTCTGGAATGGTCAGAAAATATCTGTCCTAGGTCCTACCTTATAAGAATCATTGATAAATGGAAGAGTATCTAGAGTAAAACAATCAGACTAACTAAGGATCTCAAATTGATACCATAAAAGCAATAGAAAGAAAGAAGGTTAACCATTAGAAGAAAAGATTTAGTGGGAACCCAACTATGTCCAGGTATCTGAAAGACATTTTTGTGGAAAATGAACTAGATTCATTCTGCCCGGCCTTTAAGGGAAAAACCAAGACATGGGTTAGAAGTTGCATAGAAATAAATTTAAGTTTGATATAAAGAAAAACATCTTAATAATCAGTTATACCAAAGTAGAATGGGCTGTTTCAAGGGTCATGGAATGCTCCTCTTTGAAAGTTCTTATACAAAGGTTGGTTGCATATGTTGTAGAAGAGATTCTTATTCAGATAGATACACATTAGTCAAATAAGCCTCAAGGTCCCTTCCTCTTCTGAGATTTTATAATTCTCTAACATCATTAACTGAATAATATTGAATATGTTAAAAGTAATAATGGCAAGATGGCAAATACAAAAAAGAAACTGAAGTTACAGAAAAGTTAAATTAAAGCATGACACATTACATTAACTGTACAAATTTCACATTTGTACAGAAAAAGTATAAATGTCCAGATTCTACAAAAATCTTTTATCTAATTACCAACAGTATAGTAGCAGTAGCAATAGCAGCAACAGCAGCAACAGAGAAGCTTACATTTATAAAATAGCTAGCATTTTATTGGATTTTTTAAATTTACAAAACATTTCACGTATCACATTTGAGACTTAGAACAATCCTGTGAAAAGGAGAGTATTATCCCCATTTTATAGACACAGAAATTAATGCTTAGAAAAGGGTTAGATGTGTCAGGGTAACTTGAAGTCAAGAATGAAACCTGGCTGAAATCCCACCCCAAACACTTGGCAGAACAGAATATAAACCTCACACAATTTCATATAAAGTCAGAATAAAATATGGCACTATCTACCTCACAGAGTTATAAGAAAAATGCTACACAGACCACAAGGTACAATATCAAGATGAGCTATTATTGTAAGTCACAAAATTTTTGATACATCTTATATTATTTCATTTGCCCTTTGTAGCAACTTGAAGAGGCAAGCAGTATAAATATTATCTCCATTTTATAATTTTTTTAAATGACACTCAGAAAAATTAAGTAATTTGCTGAGAATCACAAAACTAATCAACTGTCTCCTGATTCTTGTTCAGGGCTCTTTCTGCTATATCTATTATCATGAAAACGAGTTAGAAGACATATTTTTTGGTGAGGAACAAAATACTTAGGAAATATAATTATCACTATTTCAAAAGGCAAGTGACAAATCCCCCCCCCCCCCCCAGGAATATTGCTCCTTACCAAGAAAATGCTAAAAGATCCAAAAAATTATTTACACACAGACCTTGTGAAGAATCAATTTAGACTTGTAAAGAGTTAAAGACCAAGAGGTATATAAACTATAAAACTTAATATTTTTTTAAAAGGCCATTATAAATTTCTCTGAACAGGTCTTCAGGTAAAATAAAAAAACATTCCCCTATTTGTGTACAACACTTTCAATTCCTTCATCAAAACTTCCAACTTATTCAATCATTTCACAAGCATTCATTAAACATCTCCAAAACAGGACAGGTCTAGGAGATTCCAAGAAAAAAACAGCAACCTCCTGCCTTCAAGGAGCTGACATTCCATTGAGGATAAGCTATACAAAGATCTAAAAGGGCTTTAAAAATTAAAGAGAAACATTTGTATTTTATCCTGAGGGCAACAAGAAGTCACTGGAACTTTCAAAACAAAAGATTGCTATCAATAGATCATCAGACAGGTGCTTTCTTGTAATCTTTTCTGTGCATTTTTTAAAATGCTACCATGAAAAAATAATGGTAAATGTTTGAGGAGATGTGGGAAAGCTGGAACACTAATGTCTTGCTAGTAGAGCTGTGAGATGATCAAACCATTCTGGAGAGCAATTTGGAACTATGGCCAAAGGGCTATAAAACTGAACATGTCCCTCCATTCAGCAGTGTTTGCATTAAGCCTGTTTTTTTTTTGTTTTTTTTTTTTGCTTTTTGCTGAGGCAATTGGGGTTAAGTGACTTGCCCAGGGTCACACAGCTAGGGAATGTTAAGTGTCTGAGACCAAATTTGAACTCAGGTCCTCCTGACTTCAGGGCTGGTGCTCTATCCACTGCGCCACCTAGCTGCCCCTGTAGCAGGTCTTTTTATAGTGGCAAGGAATTAACTGGAAATCGAGTGGATACCTATCAATTGGGGAATAACAGATTAAGTTGTGGAATAGGAATATAATATAATTATTGTTCTATAAGAAATGATCAGCAGGATGATTTCAGAAAAGCTTGGAAAGATTTACATGAACTGATGCTAAGTGAAGTGAGCAGAACCAAAAGAATGTTGTATATAGCAACAGCAAGTTTATATAATGATCAAATGTTATGGACTCTCAACAATGTGGTGATTCAAAACAATTAAAATAGACTTGGGATAGAAAATGCCATCTGCCTCCAGAGAGAATTATGGAGATTGAATGTAGATTGAAACCAAAGCATTTTCACCTTTTTTTCTGTTTGTCTGTTTCCTTTTTCTTTCTTGTGTTTTTTTTTCCCTTTTGGTCTGATTTTTCTTATTCAATATAACAAATATTAAAATGTTTAAAAGGATTGTACATGTTTAACCCATATCAGATTACTTCCTGTCTTGGGAAGAGGGGTAGAAAGGAAGGAAAGGAGAAAAATTCAGATTGTTGAAAACTATATTTATGTGTATTTGGAAAAACAAAATACTACTGAGAGAAAAAATGCTCCTGTGAACTGACTTTTCTATCTTTTACACTTTTTTAAAATTATGATCACTTGCCTCCTTTTCCCTGAAATTTTAAAAATGTGTCCTTTTAACAAATAAGCAAACAAAAACAAATCCAAGCATTAGCTGTGTCCAAAAGTAAATGTCATTCTGTATCCCCCATCTATTCTTCATCACTGGACCTCTGGTATTATGGCCAGTCACTGCATCTGACAATCTCCACTACCAAATGTTCTCTCTCCTCCTGCCTGACAACTCATCAGTCCCACACACTACTTTGAGCCCTCTTCTTTTTTCTCCCTATGTTGGGGGCGGCTCTGGACTGGGCTTGCCTGGACTTGCCTGGGCTTGCCTGAGTGGCCCGCCCTCGGGTACGCTCCACCCCAGGGGCAGGACTTGGGAGGAGCAGAACCGCCTACAGGGAGGGGTGAGGGCCAGAAGAGGGATATAAAAGGAGGCACAGAGGCTGTGAGTGGGGCAGTTGGCTGTGGGAAGTTCCAGGAACGAGAATAAAGAAGTTAACCTCTCCTCGGGTGCTCTGCCTGGTTTGTTCTCCCCTCCACTAGGGTGGGGTGCCAGAGACGTCTGAAGACCCTGGATTAGGGTGAGTAGAGGGCGGTGGCTGGGGACCCCGATAGGACCCCCGGCATCCCTATATGCTCTCATCTCATCAGTTACCATGAAAACAGTTGGCATCTTTAGACCAATAATTCTGTATCTCCAGTATTGGTCTGTCTCCTAAATTCCAGTATTGCATCACCAACTGCCTCCTGGACATCTTAAACTGAATGTTTCAAAGTATTTCAAACGATGTATCTAAAATAGAGCTTCCTGAGATAAGGAAGGAAACTATATTTTATTAAAGGGTACCATAGATAATGTAGCACTATCTATACTAAATATATATGCACCAAGTGCAATAGCATCCAAATTCCTAGGGGAGAAATTAAGAGAGATGCAAGAAGAAATAGATAGCCAAACGATACTAGTGGGGGATCTCAACCTTGCTCTCTCAGAATTAGATAAATCAAACCACAAAATAAACAAGAAAGAAACTAGGGAGATAAACCAATTGTTAGAAAAGTTAGGTATGATAGATCTATGGAGAAAGTTGAATGGAGACAGTAGGGAGTTTACTTTTTTCTCAGCAGTCCATGGAACCTATACAAAAATTGACCATGTGTTAGGGCATTAAAAACCTCAAAATCAAATGCAGAAAGGCAGAAATAGTAAATGCATCCTTTTCAGATCATGATGCAATAAAAATCACATGCAATATAAGGCCAGGAGAAAATAAACCAAAACTTAATTGGAAATTAAATAATCTAATCCTGAAGAATGAATGGGTGAAAGAGCAAATCATAGACACAATCAATAATTTCATCCAGGAGAATGACAATAAGGAGACAACATACCAAAATTTGTGGGATATGGCTAAAGCGGTTATAAGGGGCAATTTTATATCTCTAGATGCTTACTTGCATAAAATAGAAAAAGAAAAGATCAATGAATTGGGCTTATTATTAAAAAAACTAGAAAAAGAACAAATTAAAAACCCTCAATTAAATACCAAATTGGAAATTCTAAAAGTAAAAGGAGAAATTAATAAAATTGAAAATAAGAAAACTATTGAGTTAATAAATAAAACTAAGAGTTGGTTCTATGAAAAAACCAACAAAATACATAAGCCTTTAGTTAATTTGATAAGAAAAAGGAAAGAAGAAAATCAAATTGTTAGTCTCAAGAATGATAAGGGAGAACTTTCCTCCAATGAAGAGGAAATCAGAGCAATAATTAGGAGTTACTTTGCCCAACTTTATGCCAGTAAGTTTGATAATCTAAATGAAATGGAGGAATATCTACAAAAATATAGATTGCCCAGGTTAACAGAAGAGGATATAAATTATTTAAATAGCCCCATATCAGAAAAAGAAATAGAACAAGCTATTAACCAATTCCCTAAGAAAAAATCTCCAGGGCCAGATGGATTTACATGTGAATTCTACCAAACATTCAAAGAACAATTAATTCCAATACTACACAAACTATTTGAGAAAATAGGGACAGAAGGTATACTGCCAGAATCCTTCTATGAGACCAATATGGTGCTGATAGCTAAACCAGGTAGGGTGAAAACAGAGAAAGAAAACTATAGACCAATTTCCCTAATGAATATTGATGCAAAAATTTTAAATAAGATATTAGCAATGAGATTACAGAAAGTCATCCCCAGGATAGTACACTATGACCAAGTAGGATTTATACCAGGGATGCAGGGCTGGTTCAATATTAGGAAAACTATCAGCATAATTAATTATATTAATAACCAAATTAATAAAAACCATATGATTATCTCCATAGATGCAGAAAAAGCCTTTGATAAAATCCAACACCCTTTCCTATTAAAAACACTAGAAAGTATAGGAATAAATGGGCTTTTCCTTAAAATGATCAGTAGCATCTATTTAAAACCATCAGCAAGCATCATATGTAATGGAGACAAACTAAAACCATTCCCAATAAGATCAGGAGTGAAACAAGGCTGCCCACTGTCACCATTACTATTCAATATTGTATTAGAAATGTTAGCTTTAGCAATGAGAAGAAAAAGAGATAAAAGGAATCAGAGTAGGTAATGAAGAAACCAAATTATCACTCTTTGCAGATGACATGATGGTATACTTAGAGAACCCTAGAGACTCAACTAAAAAACTACTAGAAACAATTCACAACTTTAGCAAAGTTGCAGGATTCAAAATTAATCCACATAAATCATCAGCATTTTTATATATTACCAACAAAGTTCAGCAGCAAGAGATGCAAAAAGAAATTCCATTCCAAATAGCAGATGATAGGATAAAATATTTGGGAATCTATCTGCCAAGGAAAAGTCAGAAACTATACGAACTAAAATACAAAACACTTTCCACACAAATAAAATCAGACCTAATCAATTGGAAAAATATTAAATGCTCATGGGTAGGCAGAGCAAACATAATAAAAATGACAATACTACCCAAACTAATCTACTTATTTAGTGCCATACCAATCAAACTCCCAAGAAATTATTTTACAGATCTAGAAAAAATAGTAGCAAAGTTCATTTGGAAGAACAAAAGGTCAAGGATCTCAAGGGGATTAATGAAAAAAAAGGCAGATGAAGGTGCCTTGCTGTTACCAGATCTAAAACTATATTATAAAGCAGCGGTCATCAAAACCGTTTGGTACTGGCTAAGAAATAGAGCAGTCAATCAGTGGCACAGGATAGGTTATCAGGACAATCTAAGCAATAACCTTAACAATCTAGTGTTTGATAAACCCAAAGACCCCCTCTTTTGGGATAAATACTCACTATTCGGCAAAAACTGCTGGGAAAATTGGAAACTAGTTTGGAAGAAATTAGGGCTTGACCCATACCTAACACCACATACCAAGATAAGATCTAAATGGGTTCATGATCTAGATATAAAGAGGGACTTTGTAAGCAAGTTAGAGGAATGTAATATAGTTTATCTCTCAGACCTGTGGAGATGGAATAAATTTATGTCCAAAGAAGACCTGGAACTCCTAATTGAACACCAGATGGATAATTTTGATTATATTAAGTTAAAAAGTTTCTGTACAAACAAAACAAATGCAGACAAGATTAAGAGGGAAGCATCAAATTGGGAAATCATCTTTACATTCAATGGTTCTGATAAAGGCCTCATTTCTAAAATATATAGAGAACTGTCTCATATATATAAGAATTCAAGCCACTCTTCAATAGATAAGTGGTCAAGGGATATGAACAGACAATTTTCAGATGATGAAATTAAAACCATCACTAGTCGTATGAAAAGTTGCTCCAAATCACTATTGATCAGAGAAATGCAAATTAAGACAACTCTGAGGTACCACTACACCCCTGTCAGATTGGCTAAAATGACAGGAAAAGATAACGATGAATGTTGGAGGGGATGTGGGAAAACTGGGACACTAATACATTGTTGGTGGAACTGTGAACGGATCCAACCATTCTGGAGAGCAATTTGGAGCTATGCTCAAAAAGTTGTCAAGCTGTGCATACCCTTTGACCCAGCGGTGTTTCTACTGGGCCCATATCCCAAAGAGATCTTGGAGGAGGAAAGGGGACCCACCTGTGCAAGAATGTTTGTGGCAGCCCTTTTTGTGGTGGCTAGAAACTGGAAACTGAAGGGATGTCCATCAATTGTAGAGTGGCTGAATAAATTATGGTATATGAATGTTATGGGATATTATTGCTCTGTAAGAAACGACCAGCAGGACGATTTCAGAGAGGCCTGGAGGGACTTGCATGAACTGATGCTGAGTGAAACGAGCAGAACCAGGAGATCATCATACACAGCAACAACAGTATTACATGATAATCAATTCTGATGGACATGGCTCTCTGCAACAAAGAATTGTCTCAAACCAGTTCCAATTATTCAATGAAGAAAACCATATACACCCAGAGAGAGGGATATGAAATATGGACCACAACGTAACATTTTCATGATCTTTATTGACATTTGCTTGCATTGTGTTGCCTTTCTCTGATTCTTTTTTTTTCTTGTAGATAGGATTTTTCTTGCATAACTTCTCAAGCATTTCAACATTATTAACATGTAGTGGACTTCCTGCCATCTAGGGGAAGGGACGGGACTGGGGGTAGAATTTGTAATGGAAAGCTTTGTAAAGATCAAGGTTGGGAAACTACCCATATACATGTCATACAAATAAAAAGCTTTAAAAAAATAATAAAAAAATAAAAATAAAATAAAATAAAATAGAGCTTCCTATCTTTCTCCAAAAAAAAAAAAAAAAAAAAGTATCACTTCTGAACTTTTCTCTTGCTGTTGAGGTTACAGCAATCCTTCTAGCCATCCAGATTCAAAACCTGAGTGTCATACTTAACTCTTCATTCTAATTCACCCCATGTATCTACTGTAACATCTCTTGTTGCAAACATACCCTTCTATGAATTCCCATGACCATCAGTCTAGTTCAAGCCCTCATTACTTGGATGACAGTAACAGACCTAATCGGTCAACCTTCCTCAATCAAGTCTCTTCCCACTCTACAAAACAAACATGCTTTTCCCTAAAGTTTACTTTCTAGAATCAAATAAATATAAACTCTTCTGTTTGGCATTTAAAAATCTTCATAACCTGAAACCTTCCTACCTTTTTGATATTTTTATGTGTTACTCCCCTGCATGCCCTTTGCAATCCAGTGACACTGGCCCAATCCATCTTCCATCTTCATTTCTTTACACAATGGCTATTTCCCTATTCTCATCCCTGGAATCCACTCAATCCTCACCTCCGATTCTCAGGTTTCTTACTTTCCTTCCTGACTCAACTGAAGCACCGCCATCTCTATGAAGCCTTTGGGATTCACACCAGTAGCTAAGGGCACTGCCTCATAAAATGGCCTTATCGTCATTTTGTGTCTCTCATGGATGTGCTGTTATATACATGCTGTCTCCAGTTAGAATGCAAGCTCCCAGGAAGCAACACTTTTACTTTGGGGTTTGCATTTCCAATGCTTAGTGTAGCATGTGGGATACAGAAGGCACATAACTTTGGGCAATATTCCAAGAATTCTATCAATACTCATATTGGGTTTTCTTATCTTTTCTGAGTATTTGGTTGCCCTTAAAAAGCAGATACAGAATTTTCATCATATATTTTTTCTTTTAGACCACTGTATGTTCTCCTGGAGAAAGGTGATGTGACTTATTAGAGAGAGGCCAGCCTGGGAGTCAAGAAGACATGCGTTCAAGTCTGTCTTTCATACATAAATAGCTCTATGACGGGTATTAAGTAATTAAGTTCTAAGTACCTTAGACAGCTCAATAACTATGAGTTAAAAACAAGTTGCTGATCTACTAAAATGTACATATAAGGATTTTCCCTTACGGATGAAATCTTGAAAGTCTAAGCCAAAAAATATACAATTAAAAATACTCTTCTGGAGATGTTTATGATTCCAAGTGATCTAGGGGACAATGCAAAGAGTAGAGTTAAAGTAAGTTTTGCAAAATAACAATTGAACCTAAATTAGTCTACTTGTCCAGTGCCATATCAAACTGCGAAATGCAAAATGGACAACTCTGACTACATTAAATTAAAAAGTTTTTTGTGCAAACAAAACCAATGCAACCAAGATTAGAAGAAAAGCAGAAAGTTGAGGGAAAATTTTTACAGCCAGTTTTTTTGATAAAGGTCTCATTTCTAAAACATGTAAAAAACTGAGTCAAAATACAAGTCATTTCTCAATTGATAAAAGGTCAAAGTATATGAATAGAACAGAAGAAATTAAAGCCATCTATAGTTATATGAAAAAATGCTCTAAATCACTATTGATTAGAGAAATGCAAATTAAAACAACTCTGAGGTACTACCTCACACTTCTCAGATTGATTAAGATGACAGAAAAAGATTACGATAAATGTTGGAGGGAATAAGGGAAAACAATGGGGCATTGTTGATGGAGTTGTGAACTGATCCAACTATTCTGGAGAGCAACTTGAAACTATGCCCAAAGGGCTATAGATCTGATCTAACAGTGCCACTACTGGGTCTGTATCTCAAAGAAATCATAAAAGAGAGAAAATGAGCAAAAATTTTGTAGCAACTCTTTTTATGGTAGCAAAGAATTAGAAAATAAATAGATGCCCATCAATTGGGGAATGGCTGAATAAGTTATGGTGTATGAAAGTAATGGAATATTATTGTTCTATGAAGTGATGAATCAGCTGATTTTAGAAAGGCCTGGAAAGATTTACATGAACTGATGCTGAGCAAAACAAGCAGAACCAAGAAAACATTGTATACAGTAAGAGTAAGATTGTGAGATGATCAACTATGACAGACTTAATTCTTCTCAGTGGTTGAGTGATTCAAGGCAATGTCAATAAACTTTGGATGGAAAATGCCATCCTCAGCCACAAAGAGAAGTATGGAGACTGAATGTAAATCAATATATGCTAAGTTCACTTTTATTTTCTTTTTCTTTGGTTTTTTTTATCTCAAAGTTTTTTCCTTTTTATTCTAATTTTTCTTTCCCAACATGATTCATAAGGAAATATGTAAAAAAAAAAAAACATACATGTATAACCAAAAAAAATGCTATTTTACATGTAAAAGGGAAAAATAAAACATTTTTAAATAAAATAAATTTTTACAATATTATACCTAAGAGAAAAGACATAAAAGTTATCATGAAGGATACGCAACTAGAAGAATGCAATTCACGTAGTAGAAGTAAATGATAATAAGACACAGACAAGCTAACAGCACCATGAGTCCCTATAAAATGTTACAGGTATTTCTACAAAGACATGGACAAGAATTACATAGGATAAAAAGGTGTGAATAGTTTGAGATCACTAGTGGAGGCAAGAGCCATGCAGAATCATGGATTCATCCAAATAAATTCTGATGAGAAATTACATTAAGCCAAAATAAACTAAAATGAACACCTAAAGGAAAAAATGAAAAATGTTACCTGCATTTCTGAGGTCGAACCAGATGGGCAAGTTCAGCAAACCTCCAGAGGGCAGCTCTCAGGCTGCGAGAAGCACCATTCTAAGAAATTTAGAAAGTAATAAATAGGTTACAAATTAGTGGCAACTATCAAACTAAATATATACAAATAAGTTTTAATTTCTAATTTCTAGTTTTTCCTTTTGGTCAAAGCAAAATACTCTCCTTTAAAAAAATCTTTTAGAGAAATTCCATATCCAGGTAAATAATTCTATATATGAGTCCACATATTTGTAAGTATTCTTGATTTTAATCTCTCCAAAAAGAAAACATAGCCTTACCTTTTTTATTTCCTTATAGAGTTCTAACTGTAACCTGGGAAGATTGGATTCCATCAAAGCCTAAAAAATTAAAAGAAATAACATTTTAACTACATATAGAACATGAGCTTTACTAACTGCTACAGAGAACAAAACAAAAAAGATAATTAAAAGGTTTAATCTTTTTCATGAATGAAGTAACAAATATTTAAGGAACAATTTAGAAAAAATAAGAGTAAACAGATATTTGCCAAACTATCACAAAATCATCCATGTAAGTAAAAGATGAAAATGAAAAAAAAAATTCTCTTTTTATTAGTTAAACCAAATATACTTCATGTCACTCTCACATGAAATATATACTGCAAAACAATTCTTTTTTTATTATTATTAAAACTTTATTTCCAAAACATATTCTTCCATTCTTCAACATTAACCCTTAAAAAGCTTTCTGTTACCAATTTTTCTCCACTACTCCCCACTCCTCCCCTAGATGGCAGGATATCCACTACATGTTAATTATGCTAAAATATTTGACAAATCGAATATATGTATACATATTTCCACACTTATCATTGTGCAAGAAAAATCGTATCTACAAGAAAAAAAGATCAGAGAAAGGAAACACAATGCAAGCAAGCATCAATAGAGAGCATGAAAATGTTATGTTGTGGTTCACATTTCATGTCCCTCTCTCTGGGTGTATATGGCTTTCTTCACTGAACAATTAGAACTGGTTTGAAACATTTCATTGTTGAAGAGAGCCATGTCCATCAGAATTGATCATCATATAGTATTGTTGTTGCCATGTATAATGATCTCCTGGTTCTGCTCATTTCACTCAACATCAGTCCATGCAAGTCTCTCCAGGCCTCTCTGAAATCATCCTGCTGGTCGTTTCTCACAGAACAATAATATTCCATAACATTCATATACCTTAACTTGTTCAGCCATTCTCCAACTGATAGGCCTCCATTCAATTTCCAGTTTCTATTCACTACAAAAAGGGCTGCCACAAACATTCTTGCACATGTGGGGCCCTTTCCTTCCTTTAAGATCTCTTTGGGATATAGGCCCAGTAGAAACACTGCTGGGTCAAAGAGTATGCACAATTTGATAACTTTTTGAGCATAGTTCCAAATTGCTCTCCAGAATGGCTGGATCCGTTCACAGTTCCACCAACAATGTATCAGTGTTCCAGCTTTCCCACATCCCCTCCAATATTTGTCATTATCTTTTGCTGTCATTTTAGCCAATCTGACAGGTGTGTAGTGGTACCTCAGAGTTGTCTTAATTACTGCAAAACAATCCTAAAGATCCTATAGTAAGCTTCAGCCCAAGACATAACTGGGAACTGGACAGTAATGGCAGAATATGAGATATTTCAATTTTCCCATTCAAAACCAGCTTCCAAAGAAATCACTAAGGCGGTACTCAGTTGCAAGACATGATGCTTGTTTGGAAAAGCAATTAGTCTTACCTGGGAATTTCAAATTATGTCTACAAAATTGTCTAACAGTAGCAAAGGTATATCAATTTGCTCATAATTCTCTCTGAACCTTTACATCATTGCAAATATATTTTAAAGTTAAATTAATTTATAACAATAACTTAAAACTCAATACTAAGTATTGAAGGACTTCAAATTCAATT
>JAJPUD010001657.1:226087-236309 GCA_023553655.1 Myrmecobius fasciatus | reverse complement strand
AGAGAGAGAGAGAGAGAATTTATCCTTTTTCAGACATGTTCAATGATGCTATTTGTTGTAAGTTAATAGAATATATGTGTATATATGCACATTATATAAACAATATATACTTTAAACAATATACAAATCTAAATACACAAGAATATACAATCTTTTGTCATTAATGCTGAGTCTCTCATCACAAAGAAAAGGTTTAACTTAGAGTAGGGGTAGGGAACATTCAGGCTGAACAAGGTCCCAAAATCATTTGGTAGGGCAACCACAGGCAAAGATAAGCTGAAAGCAAGGTACAACCACCTCCCACAGCTTGAGTTCTATAAGCTGATAATTTTTGTGTAGCCCACAAATGATGTCATAAATATCCAAATGTTTTTTGGCAGAAAAAAGGTTCCCCACCCCCTGACAAATTAGAGGAATAGGATTGCTTAATTATGAAAAGGACCATCGTTATCTGGATAAGAGATGCAAGATAAGGAGCTAAGATTTCTTATTCAATAAGACAAACCATTTGAGGCAACTTTTATCTGTATACTACTAATATGACTTGAAAGGATGGCTCCCTACAAGTCTTATTTGTAAAATTTCACAGAATGAAAAGTTGGAGTTGGAAGAGCTGGGTCATCCAATTCAGCCTGCAAGTCAAATACAAATCCATTCAAAAAAAAAAAAAAAAAAAACCCTAAGAAGTGGTCATCTAGCCTCTAACTTACTTTTTCAGGTGGCATATGCTATTAATAGATAGCTAAAATAATTAGAAATGTTTCCCTATATTTAGACAAATCTGACTCCTGAATCTTTCACCTATTGTCTGTCCTCTAGGACCATGCAGAACAAATCTAATTTAAACATATTAAAATATAGGAAGATAGTAATGTCACCCCTAAGTCTTCTTGTCTCCAGATTCTAAGATTCCCTTACCATCCTGGCTGCCCTCTTCTGGACATGTTCCAACTTGTCAATTTCTTTTCCTAAAAGGTATACCTAGAAATGGACAAAATACTTCAGAAGATGTAAAGCCAGGGAAAAGAATAGTAGGGCTTGCATTACTTTTATTCATTTGACTGAAAGAAATCCTTTCTATCTACTAATTAATGCAACAAAACTACTGTATATTGAAGCCCCAAATTTAAAAACCAACAATCCCAACAAAACCATTTTCACCATTCTATCACTAAATCAACAAAGCTATTTAAAACCTGCATTAAAAAAAAAATCAAACATTACTCCTATTCTTACAATGTCAATAATTTTAATCAAAAGCTAAAATTGCAAACATGCATCCACTTTTCTATCTTATGACCACTGCTTAAAATTTTTTTCTTAATTATCAATTTTCCCCTCTTCCTAAACTGTTTTGAGAGGACAGCCACTACCATAAATGACACTGTGATCATCAGATTCAAGAAGTTTTTAACAGACAACTCCAGTCTAAACAGATTTTGCAATGTCTTATCCTAAGACCAAAGAACTTAATTTCAAAAGTGAAATTCAAGAAAAAATAGTTAGGTTGATTAACACAACTCTCAAGATAATCTTTATCTTTTTATTAAAAGCATGTTTTAGCATGATTTGTGATTCCCTCAACTATGCAAAGAAAAACAAAACAAAGCACAAATGTATAAAGAAAAAGATATGAGGAAAAATGTGAAAGTAACAAGAACAGAACGAAGAAAGTAAGAAGTACTGCAAAGGTTTGTGTTGGTGCTGGCAAAAAAACAGTAAAAAGCATTACAAAGATTTTTATTTATGAAGATACTATGGATTTATCATCAGTGTATAAATAGTGTAAAAATTTTCTAAAAACACATTATTGATCTACTAAATTATAAGCATTTTGAGGACAGGAACAATATCTTATTTATATGTGCTAATAAATCTAAAGTGCCTAACAAAATAGAAGTTTAACAAATGCAGCCTTTATGATCAAACAAAACGAATAACAACAATGTGACTGAATGAATACAGACTCAAAGCCAAGATACCTCAGCTCAACTCCCTCACCTCAGACATATATATTGGCTGTATAATCCTAAGCAAGTTTTATAATCTCTCAATGCCTCCTACAAAATAAAAATGCCATAAACTGCTAAAAATGAGACAAACTGTTAGGAATAACACAATAAATAGAAGAGAAAGCATCATTCTATCCTGTTCAAAGCCATGGAGTATATAAGATGCCATTCTAGTTGCCCAATTTCAAAGGTGAAAACATGGGAGGTTTAAGTTAAAAAAAAAAAAAATTAAGAATCGTCATTGGGGGCCGCTAAGTGGCACAGTGGATACAGCACCAGCCCTGAAGTCAGGAGGACCTGAGTTCAAATTTGGCCACAGACACCTAACACTTCCTAGCTGTGTGACCCTGGGCAAGTCACTTGATCCCCAAGTGCTTGGGGGGGGGGGAATCCCTCTTGATGAGGAACCAAAAACAGAGATAGATACACTCAATCTGTAAAATCAAGCTCTTCCCTCCACGTCATTTTTATTCAATGGTATTGCTACATTAAGTTAGCATCAAAAAGTTTTAACAGCAGAAAAGTAATGAATAGGTCTCTAACATTCAAATCACAGGACGCTGCTGGAGTTAAAAATCTAGAT
Source organism: Myrmecobius fasciatus (assembly GCA_023553655.1). Classification (NCBI taxonomy): domain Eukaryota; kingdom Metazoa; phylum Chordata; class Mammalia; order Dasyuromorphia; family Myrmecobiidae; genus Myrmecobius; species Myrmecobius fasciatus. The sequence continues at coordinate 233,714 of JAJPUD010001657.1, read as the reverse complement.
TACTTGAGACAACAAATAAAAATCCTCCACTCACTTGATTAATATTAAAAGAAATACATTAGTGATAAAGAAGCATTCCACCATGGACTTTTTCAGGAAATAAGTTTTGTTAGAAGTTAATCCTTTATTAGAATTCTGTGCCTGGGGTCAGAAGACTTAGTTCAAATACAGCTTCAGATACTTACAATTACTCTCTATTTGCTTCAGTTTCCTCAACTTTAAAATAAAGATGATAATAAGAAGTTAATTCTTTATGTAGGCTAAATACCAGTTCCAATGATTCTGAAGTTCAATATCAACAAAATGAACTATTTGTAATTACAGAATAATGACAGTCAGGAAAACAAATTGCAAAATTCAAACATGATTCAATCTCCTTAATTCAAATTCTGATCTCTATTCAAAGTCCTACTTAGTCACAAATTACAAACATCTTTAAAAGAAGAACCAAATATAAAAACTATTATCAGGAAGCAGAGTAGAGTCTATAATATGTGATATAATTAGCATTTCTTGTTTTCTCTCCTGAATAAGATAGTGATTATATATCTCTTTTAATAGACTCTAGAATATTTGGCAGTGGGCAGGTGATATAATCAGTACAATATAATCCACAAACAGAAGCATCCAAAGGGCCCCAATGAATAGGAGTCACTATCATTTGAACTTAGTACCTGATACCCTCCATGACAGTGGTAAACATGTTTGGTGAGCATGGATCCCCTCCCTTTTTATGACTCACTTGACATAATCTCTTTTGTATTCTTCAATGACTCTTATAGGATTCTGACATATGCATGGAAGATTCCTTATTAAAGCTTTTTTCTCTACTGAATTAAATACTTTTTTTGTAATAATCAAAAAACAACAAGCACAGTGGTTTCCCTTATCACTGTGAGATCCTCTATCTAAGAGGTGTAGACCTTTCATTTTATCATGTAACTGAAAAGAATTAATTGGCTATAAATGCTGTTTAATCATTTTAGTCATGTCCAAACCCTTGTGGTCCATGTGGGGTTTCTTTGGCAAAGACAGATACTGAAGTGGTTTGTCATTTCTTCTCTAGCTTATTTTACAGAAGAGAAAGCTAAGACAAACAGGAGACTCGCCCAGAGTCACACAGTCTAAAGCCATGAGACGAAATTGAACTCAGGTCTGACTGCTGACCCGGCACTTTATGCACTGCTCCACCTACCTGTTCTATTTTGTTTAGTCATATCTGATTCTGGGATCCCATTTGGGATTTTTAAAGTAAAGATCCTGATGTGGGCTGCTATTTCCTTCTGCTTATTTTACAGATGGGGTAATTGAGGCAAATAGGGTTAAGTGAAGGTCATGGCTAGGAAGTGTCTTGAGACCAAAAACGGAACTCACAAAGAGGAGTCTTCCTGCCTCCAGATTAGGTGTCTATCCACTGCACCATCCCATTTGCAAAAACCTGGCTATATCTTTTTCATATATTCATCGAGGATGGGAGCCCCTAATGCTTGTGTACACTATTCTAATAAAGATTCTGTATAGATGGGAAGGTAAAAATATATGTCAGTAATTACTAATATCTTGATTACCTTTTTCCAATAGTAATAAACATTCATTCAAATTGTTTCCAAGTGTTTCATGCCTGCCCTCCTTTGGTTAAAATTATTATTACTCCCTCACCACCTTAAAAATTATATCCCCCCTCTCAGCAGCATAAATCTTCTCTGTATATGTTTGGACCATTAACTCATCCCACCTTTGTTTTCTTTAGTATTTAGTATTACTTCTTTGTGCAGCACAGCAACAAGATTATACGAAGATCAATTCTGATGGACATAACTCTCTTGAACAATGAGATGATTCAAACCAGTTCCACTTGTACAGTGATGAAGTCATCTACACCCAGAGAGAGGCCTGTGGGAACTGAATGTGGACCACAACATAGCATTTTCACTTTTTGTTGTTGTTTGCTTGCATTTTATTTGCTTCTCTTTTTTTTTTTCTTGTACAGCACAATAATTGTATAAATATATGTGCATATATTGGATTTAACTATTTCTGCCATGTTTACCACATACTACTTGCCATCTAGGGGAGGGCATGAAAGAAGGGGGAGAAAATTGGAACACAGGGTTTTGCAAAGGCTAATGTTGAAGAATTGTCCACAATTATGTTTTGAAAAATAAAAAGCTTTAATAAAAAAAAATACTGCTTATTTTGTTTCAGTTCCCAGAATTAATATACAATACCCCGTGGACATGTTGAGTCTTTAAAACATGAATTGACATTCTACAAAAATATTATTATCTGTTCTCAAATAATTTAAATCTATCCATTTTAGAAAAACAGCCTTAAAGTAATCTCTTGTACCATATCTAAAGGTTTAAAAAAAAAATCATGGTAAGAAATGACCAGCAAGATGATTTCAGAGAGGCCTGGAGAGACTTACATGAACTGATGCTGAGTGAAATGAGCAGAACCAGGAGATCATTATACACGGCAACAACAGTACTATATGACAATTAATTCTGATGGACATGGCTCTCTTCAACAATGATATGTTTCAAACCACCTCCAATTGTTCACTGAAGAAAGCCATATACACCCAGAGAGAGGGATGCGAAATGTGGACCACAACATAACATTCTCATACTCCTTGATTGATGTTTGCTTACATTGTGTTTCCTTTATCTGATATATCGTTTGTGTAGATAAGATTTTTCTTGCACAACAATGATAAGTTTGGAAATATGTATACATATATTCGATTTGCCAATATTTTAACATAATTAACATGTAGTGGATATCCTGCCATCTAGGGAAGGGGTGGGGAAGTTGGGGGGAAAAATTTGTAATGGAAAGCTATGTAAGGGTTATTGTTGAAGAATTACCCACACATATGTTATGCAAATAAAATAAAATTTAAAAAAAAATATTTCACAAGTATTTTTAAACAGTATGAGTACTCCCTCCACCAATAAAGTGAAAATTCTACTTGTCTGAGTGTTTGTTTTCATACTGTGTTGTGGCCTCCCAAAAAATGTTTCAAAAGGCTGTGGGTCAACCAGTTGATAAGAAGCCTCTCTAAACTTAGCTCAACACAGCTTATCAAAATCATCTTTCTAAAGTACAGATCTGATTAATGAAGTCACTACTGTGCTCAAAAGACCTTTGGTAACCCCATAATGCTTCTAGGACAAAATATCATCCCTTTTGCCTGGCCTTTAAGTTCCTTAACAATTCACTTTAGCCTATCTTTCTATCCTTATCTGTATCTCAAATTATGTTCCACCTATAGCACAGCAAGGCACAATGTTCAAAGCTGAAATTCAAAAATTAAAACTAAATCCTTACTTCAAGGAATTTATAACCTATATATTTCCATTATTTTATTTTTCTAACACTCTCCTTTCCAGCCACACTAGCCTACTAGGTATTTCCTAAACTTAGAATGCTATTTCTTGCCTCGAAACATGGGCACTCCCTTCTCAACCACCTCTAACAATCCTTATTGATACCTTCATCAAGGTTAAACTTAAAACACACACACACACACACACACACACACACACACACACACACGTCCCAAGCCTCTTTCAGAATTTCCTTGAAAAACATATGCTGAAGTGATCTGCCATTTCTTTCCCCAGCTCATTTTTCAAGTGAGGAAACTAAGGCAAACTGGCTAAAGTGACTTTCCCAGCGTACATAAATAATAAGTATCTATTAATGCTCATAGCTTTCTTAAATTAGTGTGCATACCTAGGGGTACGTCTTTATGCCAGCTATATCTCCCTCTACCTCAGAATGTAAATTTCCATAAAGCAAGGGAGGTTTCAATCTTTATCTTTTTGATAAAGCCCCATCCCATAAGTCTAGTTCACACTGCTTAAATGTTTGCAGAATTAAGCAGAATGATAAGGATTAAAAAGATTCTAGTTTACCATTCTAAAATTTCATTATTTATTTGGTTTCCTTTAACTTGGCACATTTCTACATGGCAAAATCTTATGACTTTTAAACCTGTGCTCTCTAACAGTCATTTTGTACATGGCATCACACTAACTATATCAAGATCAAGAATTCTCTTCTGAAAGTCTCCATAGGGAAACTAGAACAATGGAAAAAAAGTTATTCTAACCATCCACATTGGAAAAACAAAAGTAAATGAAAAATATATACTACTCAGTCTAAATCATGAAGCTAGACTGACAACCCATCAACATGCAGAACTTGGAACACCAATTATGATAAAAAATTACTGAACCCACAATTGAATATGAGGAGATTGGGCAAGTTCACATCTGAGATACTAGAGTATTCCAAATTGCTTACTACCACAAATATCTATCCCTTTAACATCAATAATGATAATTCATGTCTATAAATCATGATATGCCAAAACCTTTGAAGAAATAAATTCTAAGTAATCCTAACAGCAATGGAAAAATTTATGGCGGGTATAAAGAGACTATAATATTATATTCCTGGCAATAACTTCAATATGAAAAGTAATTTTTAAAACTTGGAGGTTCTACCTCACATAAATAAGATTAGCAAGAATAACAACAAATAAAATTGTTGAAATTGTTGATGGAGTTATGGAAGAACAAGATCACTATGCATTGTTGATGGAACTATGAATTCAGCCCTCCCTCACTTCAATCCAATTCACTTGCATGTCATGGCATGATCTCCTTGATGTCATAGTCCTCTTTGAGAACAAAGCACAAACAACAATGAGAATTGAACCAACTATGTTTTTAATATCACCACACATATATATGTGTATATATATATATATTACATGTTACATATATATGAATGTATGTATGTATTCTCTGATCTAGCAATACCACTATTAGGCATATATCCTAAACAGGACAAAAACTGAAGGAAAAAATTCATATGAACAAATAATTATTGCAGCACTTTTTCTTGTAGCAAAAAACTGGAAACACACTGATTAAGGGAATGGCTTATCACATCATGATACATGACTATAATAGAAAAACACTGTGGTATGAGAAAAAAAACAAGTAAGACAAATTCAGAGAAACTTGGTAAGATTTTTAGAATCTGGTACAGGGTGAAATGAGTAAAACCAAAACTAATTTATATGATTATTACAATAATGTTAAGGAAAACAATGAAAGACTTCAGAACTCTGAACCAAGCAAACATCATGACTTCAGAAGAATGCCACACTTACAGGAAAAGAAGTGATGGACTAGAGGTGAAGAATGAGTCATTTTAGACATGGTCAATGTGTTGATGTGTTTTACTTGACTAGTTTGTTGTTGTAACATGTGAGGGCTTTTATTTGGGGAAGAAGTTACAAGTTACTTCCAAAAAATGTAATAAAAGGTTTTTTTTTTTTTTTTTTATCAATAGTTATTGATAGCTGGCTTCTTTAAACTTGACTAAATTATTCACACAGCTTCATTTTTTGAAGGAGATGTCTTGGTGAAAAAAAGATGCAAAAACAGAAAAGAGGATCGATATAACATTTTTAAAATATACAAAAGAAAACAAAATTCTGAAGGAGATACAAACTGGGTAATTTATTACTATTTTGTTAAATTTAATTAATACCATTTTTCAAAGCATATTGCCCATAATGGAAATTCCACTTTTTTTCATATTGAAATGTTTTGCATCTGTGGAAAAATTATTTTATAGTAAAAATAAACTTTTAATTTAAATAGTTTTTTTTAAAGTAACATCAGTGACCAGGACAAAAAGCTGGGCCAAGTATATGAGAAAACTGAGAGACCAAAAATGGATAATTACACTGCTCTCCCAATATCTTTAAACAGTAAAAGAACCAGAGTCAAGTTTCCAGTACATTGAGCAGATTCCCTAAGGAAGATTTACGTGAAGACACAAGAATTTACAAGATGAAAAAGCATGAAGGAGGTTATCTGCCAGGCTCAGTTGGAGAAAGAACTTATGAATATCTGAATCCAACAAAGTAATTAAATAATTCTGCAGAATTATTTTTCAGTGAATTATTTTCTTATTAATTACAATGATATTACTACAAAGGTATAAGACTATAATCAGGCCAATATTCACTGACATCATCCTTACCCCTACTGACAAAAAACAGCCAAAATTTCACATCAAGTCCTCAGCTTTTATTGCGGGCTATTATTTGTTTCAATTAAGTAAATTGTCTTCAAGAATACAGAGTAGCAAACAGTTTATAAAAGAATGACATTAATGAAGTTCAGCCTTACTCATTTTTTTCCTCTGTGTTATCTTCCCGTGTTAGAATGTGAGCTCTTAGGGAACAGAGACTTACTTTTCTATCTGCATCCTCAGTTGCTTGATAGACAGTGAGCACTTAAATACTTTTTCATTCATTCAAATTGACATGTTTTTGGAATTTGCAGCTAAGAATTATCATATTGCCAAGTTTAAACAAGTTACAAATAAGATAGGGAAAATGAATTCAAGAATACCTTATTAATCTTGTAACAATTTAACTATTGACCTCCAGAAGCATTTTTCTTTTCCGTGTTGGGGGGGGTGGAGGGGGAGGAGAATGGACCTTAGGCAATTTTTCCAAATACTGTCACTACTACTCTCTCCTTTATTCAAAATCAAAATTCCTGAACTAAGATAACTTCAAATCTCATTTTTTTCATTATGTACAACCTATTCAAATTCTTACGGATCCACAAGGAAAATGAGAAGTTGGGACCCCCACATCATCATCATCTTCATCATCAAGTTGACCCTGACCAGAGACTATGGCATTTAATAATGAAGCCAAAATGTTCAGGTCTAAGAGTCACTGCTAGGGTTCTCTTTGCAATGTATCCCCTCTCCCCTACTGGCATCCTTCGCCCCACCTCCCACCACCACTAGGAGCATCAGCTTTTTAAATGACTGAACTAACTCCACATGACCCTTTTTCACTGATCCCAACTTCTAGATTTTGTGCAAACTCTGAGAAGTGGCAAAGGCTCCGGCTGTAAGCAGAAGAGCTGTATAGACGGGGGAAGGGAACTGAGGACACTTAAGTCTTCTAGGAAATTAACGGGAAGAGAAACAGGTCCATTTCGAAAACGTCGGTTCCGGCATCAGCGGGCGTGAGGATTTCTCCTCCCACAGGACTAGGGGAGCCCCAGCCCAGAAAGGGGATTAAAGTAAAGAAGCCCTTGTACCCCTCCCTTAACTGAGGGGTAGGGGAGGGGATAGACTGAGGGGACTTCCTGTCTCTTTGCTTAAGACACACACAAGGGGTCTAAAGTCTCCAAAGCTGGGGGAGGGGGTGACAAGCTGAAGGATCCCCATGTTTAGTCGGGATCAGAACGGTGGATCCCCCTTGATGTCCCTTCAGACTGGGAATTGTGCTGGGTCGAGGACCCTCCCCATTCCCCGTCTTTTGAGGTCCCCGACACCTCTCGAGCCCGGACAACAGGTGCTCAGGCCGCCCTCCCCCTGGGCTAGGGGAGGGAAACAGAGGATGGGAAACCCCTACCCCCGTCTAGCTTCCTCGGGGGTCAAAGGATGGCACCAAAGGGGTCCCTGGAAGGGCTGGGGCGCCGCGTTCCCCCCGGCCGACGCTAGCCACTCACGGTCGGTGAGCCGGCTCCTCCACCCCGGACGGCCCGGGCTGCGGCGGCGGCGGCGGCGA
>JAJPUD010001657.1:192899-213753 GCA_023553655.1 Myrmecobius fasciatus | reverse complement strand
AACAATGTATCAGTGTCCCAGTTTTCCCACATCCCCTCCAACATTTGTCATTATCTTTTCCTGTCATTTTAGCCAATCTGACAGGTGTGTAGTGGTATCTCAGAGTTGTCTTAATTTGCATTTCTCTGATTTATTATTTATTATCAGTAAATGTCTGACTTGTTTACCTGTTTTATATACCTATATACCCAAGGTCATGTAAAAATTTCTCAAGGGAAAAGGGATCACAACTAGAAAAAGTTTAAGAAGCCCTGGTGCAGACAAAAGAGATAATATGTACACATATGGGAATTTACCCCTTTATACAATTGGCAATTGGGGTTACAGGAATCATTAAGCAGCTGATGGGATTAGGAAGCGAAGTATCCCTTCAGCTGACTCTTGAGAGATACTAGGGATTCTGAAAAGCTGAAGGGAAATAAGAGTCCATTTGCACCATTCAGGGATAGATATTGCAGTGGAGTAGAGGTGAGATATGAAATATCTTGTATGAGAAACATTAAGAAAGCCAATTCTGAGTGTGTGTGTGTGTGTGTGTGTGTGTGTGTATAGGGAAAAAATCTATAAGATTGTAAAAGTAAAGTAGAATCAGGTTGTAAAGATGTCTGGTTTTGAACCTAATACTAGGGAGGAGCCACAAAAGCTTATTGACCAGTGGAAAGGAGGCAGTTAGTTGATGTGGTCAGAATTATACTTCAGGAAAATAATTTTGGCAATTGTGCAGGCAGACTTCTTAAACTTTTCCCACTTGCAACCCTTTTTTTGCCCAAGAAATTTTTACCTGACCCTGGCATATAAATCAAATGTTTACTGATAATAAATCATAATTTCATGACTCCCACATTCAGTTCTAAGACCCACAGTTTAAGAAGCTGGGGTATAGAGGAAAGATTGATTTGACAATAGGTTTTATATACACACATACAGTATAAATGAGCAGTGAAGGATGATATCAAGATGACGGAAAGGATGGCCCTACACAGTAATAGGGAAGTATGGAAAAAAGGTAGGATCTTAGAGAAAGGAAATAAGTTCTGTTCTGGGAATGTTACATTGAAAATGCCCATGAATGGATAGGATTCTAGGAAAATGTTAGAATGGGTCAGCAAATTTCAAGCTCTTCTGATTTCCCCCACTGGCAGAAGAAATTTGCACTTCAGGGCAAACATAGACTGGTGAAACATAAAGAAGACTTGGGGAAGAACAGGTATCCTCCTGGTACAACCCAAGAAGACCCAAAGAAAGACCCCAGGGCAGGGATTAACACACTTGAAATGTAAACAACTCCAGGTTAGCTCCATAGAAATAGCCAACAAGGTCCCTTAGGGATAATTGGGTTTGACCCGAGCCTCAGCAGGAACCACTAAACTTTCACCTCCAGGACAGAGAGAGTGAAGAATTGGGGGATACTAAAAGAATCTGGACTGATTAGGAATATGAGGCCCAGATAGATGTATTGCAAAGATGTGATCTGGGAGCCAGCACATCTGGCAAGTGCAGGGGGGAGAAAGGCTCCTGGCTACGGGCCTTGCAGAAGGGGGGAGCTTTTGGCTTGGGGTTCCAGATCAGAGGGGAGAGCTGAAATGAAGGTAGAGCCACCATCCCCTGCACCTTGACATTAGAGGTAATTACATTAATGCATCTCATTAAAAAGAAAATGGAAGAGGCAATGAAGAAAGAACCCAACCATAGAAACTTACTAGGGAAACAGGGAAAACCAGGGTCCATCTTCAGAGAAGGACAGTAAAGTTAAAAAAAAAAAAAAAAGATAACCAGAACTAGAAAAAGAGATACAGACTCTTAAAGAAGAAACTAATTCTTTGAAAATTAGAATTGGGGAGATAATTCAAGGCAATTCCAATAGACTTGTAATGGAAAGAGTCATATGAATCCAGAGAGAGAACTATGGAAACTGAATGTAGATCAAAGCATAATATTTTCACTTTTTGTTGTTGTTGTTTCTTTGCTTTTTGTTCCTTGTGTTTTTTCTTTCATCTCTTGATCTAATTTTTCTTGTGCAGCATGACAAATATGGAAATATGTTTAGAAGAATCGCATGTTTAATCTATATTGGATTGTTTGCTGTCTTAAGGAGGGGGGAAGAAAAATTTGGAACACAAGGTTTTGCAAAGGTGAATGTTGAAAACTCTTTGCATGTATTTGGAAAAATAAGTTATTTTTAAAAATAAAAATAAACAAACGCATTGCCAAAATTTCACTCATTCAAAAAAAAAAGAAAGAAAGAAAGAAGGAAAAGAAAGGAAAAGAAAAAGAAAAAAAGAAAGAAAATTAGAATTGGACAAGTGGAAGCCAGTGAAGCTATAAAAGACCAAGGAAAAAAAATAATAAAATGTAAAGAATAAAAAATTAGAAAAGAATGTGAAACATCTTAAAAAAAAAAACAGATCTGAGAACAAATCAAGAAGAGAAATAAAATAATAATTGGATTACCTGAAAGCTGTGACTAAAAAAAGGACCTTGACACAGTAATTCAAGAAATAATCCAAGAAAATTGTCCTCAAAATGATAGTCCTTGAGGGAAAGGTAGAAATAGAAAAAATCCACCAATCACCATCTCAAAAACATCACTTGTAGAAAACATAGGAATATTATTGCAAAATTTAGAGATCAAAGAGAAAATTTTGCAACAAGAAAAAAAAAAACTCAAATATGCTGGAGCTACAATTAGAGTTGTACAGTACTTAGCAGCAGCCACAATAAAAGACCATAGATTTTGGAATCATATATACCAGCAATCAAAAGAACTAGGTTTGCAGCCAAAAATATAATATCCACCAAAATTATCCATATTATTGACTGAAAAAAAATGTAAATTCAATGAACTTGTAGATTTTTAGGACTTTCAACCAAACCTGAACTTAACAGAAAATTTAACATATAAGAACCATTTTCAAGGATTAATTTCAAGGAATTTAACATGGACAAATTGTTTGTTTTTTACATGGAAATATATACCATATGTTTAAGATCGACATAGTAACTGGGTAGCTCAAAAGAAAGATTGGGGTAGAATTGTCTAAGATCTGATTCTAAAAAGTAAACTGTCTAAGAAAAGGTAAAAAATAATAATTGTTATACAAATGAGGTGCAGGGGAAGAATAGACACAGACATTAGTGAGGAGAGGAGGGCTTGTTCTGAAAACCTACTCACATCGGGAATGGGTTAGATAGGCAACACTATATATATACCATGAAGGACACAGAATCTTCCAAAATGTATAAAAAAAATAAGGGGGAACAGATGGGGGAGGAGGAATAGGATAAGATATGGAGATTTATGGCACTGGGACAAGTTGTATAGATTAATGGGCAAGGGGATAAAGGATAATTTATGGTGGGGTACAGAAGGTTATATAGAGTAATGGTAGTGGGACAAAATGTGTAAATTAATGGGAAAGGGATAAAGAGGGGAGGGTAGCATAAATTAAGGTGGGGATAGAGAAGGGTATTTAGAGTAAGGGGATAAAGTATGTAGATAATGGGAATGGGATAAAGAGGGAAGGAAAGGATAGAGTGATATGGAGGGGATCCATGGGTGGGGGGGAAATTAAATTATAGCAAGGCAAGTTAAGGAGCAGAATTAAAGTAGAAGAGTTAGCAGGGTTAGTAAATAAGAGAAAAATAGATATTCTACTACAAGGATCAGAAGTAGAATTTACTAGGAAAAAAAAGTAGAGCTAATAATCATTGATCTTAGCCAAAGTCTAACTCAGAGAGTCAATCAGAAGAGATTATTTGTCATTATATTATGTATTATATGTCAGCTATATTATTACTGTATGTAATATAGTAAATGTAAATGCATGTTTACATTTGGGTAAATGCATATGCATACATATGTGTCTGAGTATATGGGGTATGTATGCATATATATGTAGGTCTGTAGGTGTGTGTGATGTGTATATATATGTGTGTGTGTGTGTATGCATATATGAATATATCTGTGCTTAACTTTAGCCTACTTGGGGGAGGTGAGGGAGAATGAAAGGGGAAAAAGTTATTACTTTTATTAAAGTAAAAAGTGCTCAGCAGATAGCAAAAGAATAACCTACAAGGAAGCAAAGAAAAGATGGATACCATGAATATACTTTCTTCTATTATTATTTATACTTTCTTGAAATGAAAATCCTCCCTGATGTTCTGCTGAACACATGACAATGTTTTGTTTTGTTTTCCTTTTCTGTCTTTTTTCTATTCTGTTTTTTCTTATTATGTATTTAGTTCAATTTAAAAAAAATGAAAAAGTTCTATCAAGATGATGGATTAGAGAATAAAAGGTGGGGAGCAGCTAAGTAGCACAGTGGATGAGCACCAACCCTGAAGTCAGGAGAACCTGAGTTCAAATCCAGACTCAGACAATTAATAGCTAGATGACCCCTGACAAATCATTTAACCCTAATTTCCTTGGCAAATAAAATAAAATTCCTACAGGCTATCCAGTTTAAAAAAGTAAGAAGCTGGCAAAATGGAACAAGAACTTGAGAAACTAAAAATGGAAATTTCTAAGAGTCATCAGCATAAAGATGGTCATTGAACCCATATGAACAGGTGATATCGCAGAGGGAGAAAGAAGAGGGCACAGGACAGTCTAATGGTACATCCTTAATTAGTAGTTAAAGCATAATTCTAATAGACTTGTGATGGAGAGAGCCATCTACATCCAGAAAAAGGAGTATGGGGACTGAATGTAAATCACAGCATAGTATTTCCAACTTTTTGTTGTTTGCTTGCATTTTGTTTTCTCTTATTTTTTTTTCTTTCTGATCTGATTTTTTTTTGTGCAGCATGATAAATGTGAAATACATACAGAAGAAATGCACAGGTTTAAAATATATTGGATTATTTGCTGTCTAGGGGAGGGAAGAGGGAAAAAATTTGGAACACAAGGTTTTGCAGGGGTGAAGATTGAAAATTATCTTTGCATATATTTTAAAAATAAAAAGCTATTATTAAAAAGAAGAAGAAGAAGAAGAAGTTGAAGCAGATGTGGATGAGAATCCATCAAAGGACATTGAGAAGAAATGGTCAGCCATCTAAGGAAAAAAGCAAAAAAGAATAAAGTCACAAAAACCCAAATACAAAGGAACATTCAGGAAATGGTTAACAGTCTCAAATGCTGCAGAGGGTTCAAAAAGGCTAAGGATGGAGAAAAAAAAAACTACCAGGCTTTATAATAGTAAAAGTTTCTTTTTAACATTTCTTAATGAAGAAATCCTTGGTGACTTTGGAAAGAGTAGTCTTGGTTGAATAGTAAGGTCAGAAACCTGGTTGCAAAAAGTTAAGAAGGGAATGATGAGGGAGGACTCAGAGGTAATGACAATGGATAACTATTTATAGTGAAGTGGCAAAAGAGGGCTGAAGATGGTTTTTAAAAATCACAATTTTTGACTATCTGTAGACATTAATTTTATTATAGGTTCCATAAATGTGAAATCAATCTAGTGACTAAGAGTTGACGTAATAATGGAAGAGCTGAACTACATTAACATTGATATTCTCTCAATTAATGAAATTAGGAGGTATAAGGTAATTGTAGCTAAATGGAAGGATGGCTTGTAGGTTTTCCTTAAAGAAGAAAATACAAGAGTTGATGGAATTTATATTAACATACATCCAAAAACAGTAAGAAACATGATTTCGTGGAACATTTGGTCATCTTGTATTTCAGTATCTGTGATAAGTATTTCCAAAAAGACCACCATGAAAATAATTACAGCTTTGGTCCCAACCTTTATGGTGGAGGATGAAGTAATATAAATATAAATATATATATATACATGATACACAAATATATGTATATATGTATAGATATAGATATTGGAAAGATGTAGGTAAAACCATTCAAATTAAATCAATATAAACTTTGATATATTTTATACATATATATGTAGAGGGATATGTGTGTGTGTGTGTTAGGGGATTGGATTATTGAGAAGAGAAGTGATGAATTCTTGGATTTTCTGAAACTACTCAAGATTAATAGCAGTTCTGGAAATTTTTACTTTTAACTCATGCATTAAGAGCCTGTATTTTGAGCTGTGAAAACATCCATCAAATAAAAACCTCCATACTGTGTGCATCTCGCAGAAGGTTCACACCCCAAGAATGTTGATTTGTGGAATTCCAGTTTGGAAGCTCTTGTGGATTAGAGTTCAACTAGCTTTTGAAAAGCTGAGGCAATCTAGCTAATTGATACTTTCATAGCTACCTCAGTCCAAATGAACTGCTACCTCCCCAGCATCAGAAGAGACTATATAAGGGGAAAGAAGCTGAAGAACTGAGAGGCAAACATTCAAAACTGGGGGAGAAAGCAGAGGGATAAGCAACCCTTGATAATGATGCTCATTTAAAGCCTGAACTAAAAAACTAACAAAGAGCCTCCCACAATAAAGTTGATACATAAAGTGCTAAAATAAAACAAAACAAAACAAAAAGATTTGCATCAACAGGTTTCTCACTTCCCTTCTCCAATATCTGGAAAAAAACTGGTACCATGGGTAAATTCAGGTCCTCTTTGTTAAATTAATTTTAAATTTTGAGCTTAATGAAGGTCATGAATATTGTAATTTAGTCTTTCTTCCCTAAGTGGAAATAAGTACTTTGCCAATAGTAATTTGTGTTTTTGTTAGGCATTTATCATATTTTTGTTTTGCATTATAATTATTTTTGTTCACCTCCAATTTTCCCCCATCAGATTATGAACTCCATGAGATGAAAGAGGTATTTATATCCATAGTTCATTCATCTTTATAGCCATGACAGCCATGACAGCCAATACAGGGTTCTACATAATTTAGAAAATGTTTAACTCTTTCTTCTCCATTATTAAAAAAAAAATCTTGTTTTTCCAACTGTATACATCTCTACCCACAGCTATCCCATTGGTTCAGATCTCATTTCAATTCATCTTTTCAGAAAATGATTTATCTGTGTAGAAGCACTGTGATCATTGAGAGTTAGGGGATTAAATAAATCACAATCCATGTAGGAAGGGCAAATATAGATATCTTTAATACAAAATAGTCAACCAGTCAAGAAACATTTATTAATTGCCTATTGTATGCCAAGCATGGTGCTAAGAATTGAGAATACAAAGAACGGCAAAAAATAATCCCTGATCTGAAGGAGTTCATAGGTTTGAAGGTTCTCACTACCTGAGAACTACGTACAAACAATACAGATACACGATAAATTGGAGATAATGAAGCAAGAAAAGGAAGTTAATCATTTAGGGATGCAGAAGATAGAATTTTGGTCAGGATCTGAAATAAGCCAAGGAAGCCAGGAGTCGGAGAGGAGGAGGAGGAACAGAATTCTGGGCAAAGGGGACAGCCAGTAAAAATGGCCTGATTCAGATGGAATGTCTTGGTCTGCAATAGCAGAAGTCAGTGTCACTGGATCTAAAAATATATTTTAGGGTCTTAGATATAAGAAGACTGGAAAGGTAGGGAAGGGTCAGATTATAAAAAGCTTTAAACACTATTTTAAATTTTATTCTAGAGGTCATAAGGAGCCAATGTTATATAATAAATGGTTCTGATTTAACAGTATTTTATTTTTCCAAATATATGCAAAGATAATTTTCAATGTTCACCTTTGCAGAACCTTGTGTTCCAATTTTTTCTCCCTTCTTCTCACCCCTCCCCAAGACAGCAAGCAATCTGATATAGATTAAACATGTGCAGTTCTTCTAAATATATTTCCATATTTGTCATGATGCTCAAGAAAAATCAGATCAAAAGCCTCTCAGATATTCTTAATTATTGAAGGGACTGGGTCAATCTGCTCCTTGTCAAATCTCCGTCATTCTGGAGTTCAAAATCATACCCCTGCACTGAGTAAAACCAATATCAATTGGAAATAAATTAAATACCGGGATGAGGGCAGAGCCATAATTATGGAATAATAATAGCTAATATTTATGGAGTGTTTTACAATTTATAAAGTATTTTGTATATGGAATCTGTCTTTGTTTATTCATCAATGAAGCTTAATACAAACTCAAGGTTAAATCTAAATGTTTTGGTCTTAGTTTCTCTTTTGAGTCTCCCTCAATTCATTCCTTTATCCAAACATTGGCTCAGAATACAACAAAAATTACTTTATCTTTATCTGGAAACAAAACTTCTTATAAAAAAGAGAGATAAAACGAGCAAATTATAAATAGAACAGGAAACTCTTGAGTGTATTAATTCCTCTTGGTCAGGCAATGGAGAGAAAGTAGGAAGGAGATAATTTCTCCACAGTATGGCAAGCAGGTATACCCACTGAAATAGCAAATTCTGTGCAGGCAGATCACTCTCTAAGGGGGTCAGCGACACAGAGAAAGATGCAACTGCTCATAATTTAGTTTGGAGCAGCAAACTAAATATCCTTGCTCTCAGCTTATTGCTGTACCCCTCCCTTCTCTGCAGAAAGCAGAAAATCCCGGACTTCCCCATCATAGCCCATGTTCCTTCGGTTCCTCCTTCCAGTTTGGAAAAACTACCCTTCAAATCATTCCTCTTGCCAATAATATATTCCCTCAAGGTGACTATCTTTGCCCCAGGATACTGAAGTGTAGAGGATTACTGACAGAACTGAGACTTTTTCAGCAGGTAAAAACAACTGAGTTTAGCACTTAAGTAGCAAGAAGATTTTGTTAAAATAGGAAGTTACCAGATGGCACGCTTCCTCCCAAGGTGGTTGTTCCCTAGATGAGAGCTTTCCCAGCTCCGTCCAGCCCCACTGTGTTCCCTTCCCAGCAGTGACCTCATACTTTCCTGGAATATCTCTCCTCCCTACAGGGTGGTGTCCTAGAGTCTGAGTTCTCTTCTCTCAACTCCCATGCAAATGAATTTGTTTATAAAAGTGTATTTGAGGTCATCTTTTTTGCTGCTTTCCTAAGAAATAAGAATTTCTAATTGAGGCTGTGAATAAGAGAGACAGAGAGTATCAAAGCTGGGAGAATAGGAGAACGATAGCATCCTCAACAAAAATTGGTATCCAGAAAAGTTGCTGGGAGAATGGGAGAATGATAGTATTCCCAATAAAAATTAATATCCAGAGGAGCTCCTGGAAAAATGGGAGAATGATAATATTCCCAATAAAAACTAATATGCAGAGGAGTTCCTGGGAGAATGGGAAACGATAGCATCCTTAACAGAAATTAATAACCAGAGGGGTTGCCTGGGAGAATGGGAGAAGGATAGTATTCTCAACAGAAATTGATATCCAGAGGAGTTCCTGGGAAAATGGGAGAATGATAGTATTCTCAATAACAATTAATATCAGAGGAGTTTCTGGGAGAATGGGAGAACGATAGCATCCTCAACAAAAATTAATATCCTGAGGAGTTCCTGGGAAAATAGGAGAATGATAGCATCCTCAATAAAAATTAATATCCAGAGGAATTCCTGGGAGAATGGGAGAATGATAGCATCCCTGACAAAAATTAGTACCTAGAAGGGTTTGTGAGGAAAATTATGAGTTTATTTTGAACCTGCTTTTTGCCCATTGTGGAGGACCTGGCTAACACTGGCCATAGAGACCAATTGGACTTGCTTGTGACAAACTGTCTGTGCTTTCTGACTGCAAATATCTCCAACTTGACACAGTGACCCAGCTTTCTCATTGTTCTTGTGCCTTGATATACTCTGCCTCCCACACTGACTTTCCAAGTTTGTACATCACATCTGGTCCAGTAAGACCCCTGCCTTAAAACAGATGGTGCTTTCCTCACCTCCTGTGGTTGTGGGGATGTGCATAATTCTGTAATCTAATTGGCTTTTTACTCTGTGCTCCATTGGTTTTTATTTATGCTCTGGTTATCTTTTAACATACCTGAAAGCACTCCCTCATCTGAAAGATTGCATCAGAACACTAAAAAGCTTACCTAGAATTCTGCCACTCTTTAATGCTAAAGCTGATTGATAGGGTCAAACCTCCTGGCTGAGGCTACAGAAATCAGAACTCAGTCACCTCTTGTATCACCTCACCTTAGTAGGGTTCCAAAATTGTGTCAAGTGGGTTCTAAACTGTGTCAAGGTTAGATGAGCATCTCTAAGGAAAAGAGACCTCAAACTAAGCTGTAAAACTTCCAAGAACTATATCATGTATCTACCAGCTTTTTATTATTTCATGGAAGATCACAAGGTACTATATCTTTATTGAGTATTTCTGCCAAAAAAAACAACCTTGATTGTTAACTGTTTTTGTGTGTCTTAGGTCCCTCTGGTACCCTTCTCAGAATAATGGGGTTTTAAAATATATTTTGGTAGGTTTGTATTAATCTAAGTGTTATTCACTGTATGGGGTGTGGGGTGTGGGGAGGACTGGCCCAGAGATTTCAGTTCAGTTATTGATTATTCTGGATTTGTTTTGAATTGACTCTGCTACATCCTGGCTATGTGACATTAGGATTTTAACTTTCAATTTCTCCATTTGTAAAAAAAAAAATCAAGTTGGAGATATTTGCAGTCAGAGAACTATGGAGACTGAATGCGAATTGAAAGTATTTTTACTTTTGTTGTTTACTTTTTCTTTCTCATGGTTTTTTCTCTTTTCATCTGATTTTTCTTGGACAACATGACTAATATGGAAATATGTTTAAAAGGATTGTACATATTTAACCTATATCAGATTGCTTACTATCTTAGGGATAGGGGAAATTAGGGAAGGAGAGAAAAATGTGGAATATAAAATGTTACAAAAATGAATGCTGAAAACAATCTTTACATGTATTTGGAAAAATAAAATACTATTGAGAAAAAAAATTAATTGGAGTGTCTTCTGGCCCTGTTAATTTTGTGCTCTAAAGTCCTTTCCATCCTTAAAACCTTTGATTTCCTTTCAATACATTAGCTGGAAATGGGGATGAGGAAATGGGTTCTCAGAGGAGTCTGCTCTGAAGTCAGGATGCCTAAATCCCTGGGGGTGAGGGGCAGGTCAACTGGGTTAATCAGAGGGATCAGGGACTGAGGAAATCAGAACATCTGGGACTGAAGTTTCAGGTCTTTTGTCCCTGAGGGAAGAACTGGGGATAGGTGGGACTAGGCAACCTTTCTGGGAACTGGAGGAAATGTATCACTGTCTCTTCTTCATTTCATTCTGGATCCAGCTGTGATAATAACTCAGGTTGGTATGGATCCTTGGATGTTTGGTCAGGGTACCAAACATTCCTGGGGCTGGTATAGCCTCATGTCAGTTTGATGTGTTGAACTCTGAAAATCAGATTTATTGGCTTCTCCAGGTAGAGCAGCCTTAGGTCATGATTGATGGTGCTGGGGATGTACTGAGGATAAGGGACTTTGAGCAACTGCTGTGAGAGCTCTTGGTACCCAAGACTGCTTCTCCAGGAGCACTTGAAGGTCCCTGTGGGCACAGTGAGCAGCTGTGAGGAGTTATTGATTGTACAGCAGGACACTCACACAGTGAAACCTTCAGAAGTTGGACAGCTTGGCCATCTGGGACTGGGAGTGGGGAAATACACGTCAGGCTACCATCTTAGGCTCCTTTTAGCAATAGAAGCAGTGATGGTATCAGGAGCAACATAGAGATGGGAAGCTCTGAGAAAAAGAGGAACAAAGAGCATGGCAAAGAGAGACAGATGGCTAGAGACAAAAGAAATAGAGATACAGTAATTAATAGAATAAGACAGAGACAAGGTGAATAGCTGAGGCAAAGAGATGGTGACAAAAGCAAAAGATATAGCCTTGGTAAAGACACAGAGAAGGAAGAGAGAGAGAACCTAGGATACAAAGTTGGAAAAGTGTCCCTTCTTCTAATGGGTGTATCTCTCAAGGATGATTGTATACAGGCAAGAGATCTCTTTCTCCATCTGAGAAATAATGTTTTAAATAATAGAAAAAGAAAAGAAGGAAGAAGAGGAAAAAAAAGAAGAAAAGAAGAGAAGAAGAAGAGGAGGAAGAGAAGTATGAAAGAGGAGAAGAAGGAATTAGGGGGGAGGAGGAAGAGGAAGAAGAGGAGGAAGGAGAAAAAAGAGAAGAAAAAGAAATAAAAGAAGAAAAAGGAGGATGAGAAGGAGGAGGAAGAAGAAAAAGAAGAGAAAGAGGAGAAAGGAAAAAAGGAGCAGAAGGAAGAAAAGAAGAAGATACATAGGATTACTAAAGAAATCGATTTTTAGTGAAAAAATAATTGTGATTTCCCTTCCCACCCCATTCACATTTGTGGATATTCTGAAATCTGACAAGAAATCCAAGGTTAAGAATCGTTGATCTATGAGTAGTGTACGAGACTAGTTCAAAGGAGAATAATGAATGCTTACAGAACAAATTAGTATTAAAGCTACCAGAGTAGGCCATTTGTGAATTTCTTGCTATCAGAGTCAGGGAGTTCTGGTTTTGGGCCAGGATTTAGTTTGTATGGCTTTTATCCAGATAAATAAGAAATATGGAGGCCACTGCAGTCTGTTTTGGGCCTGAAGCCAATGGAAAGAAGGAGATTTGCCAGAGTCTAGAATCATAAAATCTAACAGTTCATAAGATCTTTGGATTTAGAGCTGGTGGACACTTTCCAACTCATTCAGTTTACATAGGCAGAGGGAGAGTAACTTGCTGAAGGTCACAAAGTGGATAAATTGCAAACCTTAAATTTAATTCTAATCTGGGTCCTTTGACTCCAAATCCATGATTCTCTTCCCTATTGGACCAGGAGTGGCTAGTCATCCTGGATCCCTAACCAATATGCAATTGCAGATTTGTGGGGACTTTTTGATGTTGTTGTTCAATCATTGTTTTGAAGAGGACCAATGACATCATGGTGTGACATCTTGATTTTCACATGAATTGGATTTAAATGATGCAGAATTACACAAAGTTGTCAGCCTCTCTTCCAGAGACATCAAGGTTCAGTGACAAGACAGAATTCAAGACAACTAGCAATGGCCTGGGATGTAGTAAATGACCATATTATTACTGTCCAGTCCCCTTCCCAACATGTGCAGTCAGTCCTCCTCATTTACTTAGCTCTGTGTCACACAATCTTGAATGACTGAACAGAAGAGGATCACCCCAGCATCAGATGCTACCACAATCATAGTTGTGTTGGACTCCAAAGGAAAGATGGGCTCATTGTGCAGAACCTAAAGGGGCACTTTCACTGGCCTTTACCCTGAATCTCTATAAAGAATGATCCAATAAAAAACAGTGAGAAGCACTGGTCACACAGATAAGTAGAGAATCAAGAGAAAGCACCTTCACAAATTAAAAACAAGCAAACTCAAAAAACAGAATGTAAAGAATATCCAGGGGAAGAAGGTGCTCAATAATGTCAAATGCTGAATAAAGGTCAAGAAAGATGAAAATGTAAAAAAAAAGATCATCAGATTTGACAATTAGGGGATCATCAGTAACAATTTAGACAAAGAAGAATAAAAAATAATGGAACTGAATAATCCAGCATTTGATACACCCCAAAACACAACTATTATTTGACAAAACTATTGGGAACGTTGGAAAGCAGTCTGGCAGAAATTAGAAATATTGCATAATAAAAATCAAAATGAATATGCATCCTGAATATTAAAGATCACACCATAATAAAGTTAAAAAGAAAAGTAGGTCCTATGCTTTTCACAATTACAGGAAGAAGTTATATTCTTAACCAAATAAAAGGTAGATATAATTAGCAAAGATCATTTTTCTTTCATTAAAATGAAAAACTTTTGTACAAACAAAATTAATGCATCTAGGATAAGAAATAAAACAGTTACTGGGGTGGGGAGAATTTTGTATCAAATATTTCAGATAAGGATATGATATCCTAGATAAATAGACAACTGATAAGTATGTGTGACATATCAGTCAATTGATCAATGACCATTTATTAAGTGCTTATTACATTCCAGGATATTGTTAAGTGCTGAAGATTTTTTTTAAAAAGGCAACTCTTTTGGGGTACTTATGATCCAGTGGGGAAGATGACATAAATATATACAAAACAAGCTATATATAAAATAAATATAAATTACTTTAACACAGGGAAGCCATTGGAATTAAGAGGGGTTAAGAAAGGCTTCCTCTAGAAGCTGGGATTTTAGCTAAGATTTACAGGAAGCCAGGGAGATCAGTAGTAAGAAAGGAGGGGGAAGAACCCCAGACATGGGGGACTAGGAAGATGGAGTGCCTTATTTATGGAATAGCCAGGAGGACTGAATCACTGGATTGAAGAGTACACATTGGGGAGAAAGGTATAAAAGAAAACTTGAAAGGTGGGAGAGGGCTAGGTTGTAAAGATCTTTGAATGTCCAATACAGCATTTTTCTTTCTTTTTTTTTTAAAGCTTTTTATTTTCAAAACATATATATAGATAGATAGTTTTCAGCATTCACCCTTGCAAATCCTTGTGTTCAATTTTTTTCTTCCTCCCTTACCACCACCCCCTTTCCTAGACAGTAAGTAAGCCAATATAGGTTAAACATAGGCAATTCTTCTATACATATTTCCACAATTATCATGCTGCACAAGAAAAATCAGATCAAAAAGGAAAAAAAAATGAGAAAGAAAACAAAAAGCAAGCAAACTATAACAAAAAAGTGAAAATGTTATGTTGTGGTCCACTCTCAGTCCCCACATTTCTCTCTCTGGGTGCAGATGGTTCTTTCCATCATAAGACTATTGGAACTGGCCTGAATCACCTGGCAAATGAAAAGAGACATGACTATCAGAATTGATCATCACATAATCTTGTTGCTGTGTATAATGTTCTCTTGGTTCTACTCACTTCACTTAGCATCAGTTCATGCAAGTCTCTCCCAGCCTTTCTAAAATCAACCTGCTGCTAGTTTCTTATAGAATAAATAATATTCCATAACATTCATATAACATAACTTTTTCAACCATTCCTCAACGGATGGGCATCCACTCAGTTTCCAGTTCCTTGCCACCAATAGAGCATTTTTCTATTTTTCCTAGAGGCAATAGGGATCCACTGAAATTTATTGAGTAGAAGAGTGACATGTTCAAATATGTATGCTAGGAAAACCACTTTAGTGTCTGAATAGAGGATGGATTGGAGCAAGGAAAGAATATTTATTTTTGAGCAGGCAGACGCTCCAATAGACTATTAAATACAGTAAGGCATGAGTGACAAGGGTCTGCAGTAGGAGGGGAGAAAGGAGGTTATTTAAGGGATGTTGTAAAAATGAACTAAACAGGCCTTAACAACAGCTTGGATATGGTGGGTGGGAGATAGTGAGGAATGCAGGATGAGGACTCTGAGGATGATGGTACCCTCAAAAGTCATAGAGTGGAGAAAAGTTTTAGAGTAAGATAATGAGTTCCATTTTGGACATATTGAGTTTAAGATATCTATTGGACATCTGGTTTAATATGGCTGAAAGGTATTTGGGGATGTGAAATTAGAGGTCAGCAGAGAGATTAGGGTAGATTTGATAGTCAATAGCATAGAGATGATAAATAAAGCCAAAGAGTTAGAATGACAAAGGGGGCAATCTTTTGGAGATGAGATGAGATGAAATGGGATGGAATGTGTATGTGTGTGTGTGTATATATGTATATATACATATACACACATATATATGTGTATACACACACACACACACACACACATATATACGTATACATACCTGCCAAAAGTAATTTTCTAATAGCTAAGTAAAGGGTATGATCAGTTCTCAAAAAATAATCGCAAACTATGAATAGCCATATGAAAAACTGCTTCAAATCACTAAGAATAAGAGAAATACAAATCAAAGCAACCTTGAGGTTTTATCTCATTTCCAGCAAATTGGGAAAGATGACCAAAAAATGAAAATGGTCAATGTTGGAGGGGTTTAGAGAAGATAGGCACACTAGTGCATTATAGGTGAAACTGTGGATCTATATAATCATTTGGAAAGCCATTTGGAATTATGCAAATAAAGAGGCTAAAATTTTCATATTCCTGATCAGATATTCTGCTACTAGATTTATACTTTAATAAGAAGAAAGTCCTTATGTACACCACTAAAATATATATAGCAGCACATTTTATGATAGGAAGAATTGGAAACAAAGTAGATGCCAGTTACTTGAGGAATGACTAAACAAATGGCAGCACATGAATAATGGAATATTTACTGTGCTATAAAAATACTGCAAGGAGTGAATGCAGACAAATATGAAAAGACCAACATGAACTGATGCAGAGTGAAGTAAGCAAAGTCAAGGAAATATGCACATTGACCACAACAAAAAAGAAACAATAATCACAAAACAATCAAAAATGAGTGTTGCAGGATTACAAAAAACAAGCATGGCAGCAAAGAAATATGAGAAGATACCTCCTCCCACTTGGAGGAGTTAGAAAGGACATAGGTACAAAACGTTAAGTGCACTCTCAGATTTTTTGGATGTATTGATCATTTTTACTTATTGTTTGTTCTTTTCTTTAAAAATTATGCTTTGAATATGAAATGGCTCTCTGGGAAGGGTGGAGGGAATATTCAAGTAGAAATTTAGATGATGTATAAACAAGAGATTTACAATTTTTCAAAACGTAACTTTGAAGAGAACAATTTCAATTGAATGATGAAGTCAGGATTGCAAGGGGTCGTTAGAAACTCCTTTTTAACACAAAGAAGTAGGCCCCTTTGAAGATCACTCCACAGCACATTTGCCCCTACAGGTATAGAACAGGTACAGAACACTGGAATTTTTAATGTATGATACTCCCTGCAAAAGTGGCCATTTTCCTTTATAATCAGTCAAAATAAAATATCAAGTATGGGAGCAGATTTTATTTATACAATAAAGTATAGATCCATGCTTAGCTTAATAAAATCAATAGAATCTCAACCCTTCCAGGGGCCTGTTCAGATAACCATGATCCACTATACGGCTTTTTGCAGGATCCCAGCAAAGGATGAGTTGGAGTTCCTCTGCCTCAAACTTCCCTCGATGCCTATTTTTTCTGGTCATGAATTCATATGGCTCCAACTTCTTGCCCCATCAATCTCTGCCTTTCACTTAACACTTCACCTTGTTACTTTCTTTCCACAGTTATTCATCATCATGACTTTTATTTGCCATAGCACCTGTAGCTCTTAAGTTTGCAGAGCTCCCGGTTATTCCCCAATATCCCTCTCTAATTTTGATCCCACAGGGCCCTGGCACGGGTTCCACACTCTCTGGTCCACAGCAGCTGTGGGGCTACTGGTTTTTCTTCAGCCCTATGCAATATGGAAGAACTCTTATTCTAACAAATGTACCCAGGAATCCCTGGCTATGGGGTTGGGTGGGATTGAGGTATGGTTTTCTAGAGGAGGAAGGGGTAATTCTTACCAGTCACCTCCTAATTGACCCATGGTCTAGGGGCATTTTGAACAGGTACAGAAACAAATGAAGTGTCTAGATGGGCAGGAAATTACCTGTGCTGCTTATTACAGTGTGGATTTTGGGTAGAAAGAAATCCATTAGGTTCTATGTGAGCTTGTTCTAAGAAGGCCTGTGAACTTGCTTTTTAATTGCTAATCAGTCAGCAACAAGAATTTCACAAGGAGAATTTCACAAGGTTGGAGAAGGGCAGGATTAAACAGGTTCCAAAGTGGCCCTTCCCAAAACAAGTGTGGAAGAAAGCAGATTTTATCATTTATACAGATGAGAAATGATTTTGTCATTTCTAGGAGGGAGCAAAGGAATTATAAAAAAGATTAGCAGAATATATACTATCTTTTTGTTTCTGCCTTATAAGCAGTCATCAATTATGTTGATGTAACAGAAAACTCTTGGGGAATCTGAAGGCATAGGTTCTTTCTGAGGATTTAGAAGTGGAAGGAAGTTTAGATATCAAATTCTTCTAATAAGAAAAATGAGGTCAGGAATGGGGAACAGCCAACACTGCCCAGGGTCACACAGCAAGTTACTGGCAAAATTGGGATTATACTTTTGGCAAGCCTCTTCCTCTCTCTGGGTCTCATTCCTCATCTATAAAATGGCAGCATTGGACCGAATGATCTTTAAGGCCCAAATTGGCTACTACATTTACAATATTTCCCCAGTTAGTTGAGAAGTTGAAAGAGTTTTAAGAACACTTGCTACAGTGAATAGAGACTTTGAGTCTGAAGGATGTTAATTCAAATCCATCCTCGGGTATTTAGTAGAGGTTGATTTGGTCAAATCACTCAATCTCTCAGTGGCTCAGTTGTAAAATGGGAATAAAAATAATAATAGCATCTACTTCTGATGGTTATTGTGAGGATAAGGTTGTATTTGTAAAGTGTTTTGTAAATCTATATAAATACTACCTAGTTTTATTATTATAAATATTCTCTATTAGAGGTGAGAAGATCTTAAATGTGATTGAAGAAATTATTCAGAAAGGAAAATATTGAGAGTGGTTATTGGTTGGTCAATCATTTTTTCAGCCACATCCAACTCTTAGTGACCTCATTTGGAATTTTCTTTGCAAATGGAGTGATTTTCCATTTCCTTCTCCAGGTCATTTTACAGATGAGAAACTGATGCAGAGTTAAGTGCCTTGCCCAGGATCTCACAACTGGCAAGTGTCTGAAAGCCAGATTTCAACTCAAGAAGATGAGGCTTCCAGACTCCAGGTCTTGAGAGAGTAGAGGATAACAAATATTAAGTAGTAGATGAATAGACTAATATCACATCAGAGAAAGAAGAGGAAAAAAACGAACCTCTGGAACAATAGAACAGGTATGATCCTTATCCTACAGAGGGTTGCTCTGAACATCTTAGGTCACAGATTGAGAAATCCCCCTGATCTCTGGCTCAATAGTCTGCAAAAGCTTTCTGGGGAGGTAAAGATCTGTTTTCACTGGAATGTTTGATATTCCTAAAGCACAAATGTCATTGCCTTATCCAAGGAACTTTAGTATTTCCATATTGCCTCTAGGATAAAATGCTTTTTTTTTTTAAAGCTTTTTATTTCCATAACATATGCATGGATAATTTTTCAACATTGACCCTTGCATAGCCTTATGTTTCAGATTTTCCCTCCTGCCCCCACCCCCTCCCCTAAATGGCAAGCAATCCAATATATGTTATACATATTACAATATATGTTAAATCTAGGACAAAATGTTAACCCCACCTTGATTGGTTTTTTAAAGCTCTTTATAATCTGACTCCAATCTATCTTTCCTGATTGATTTCCCATTACAGGTTCTCACACAGTTTCCATTCCAGCTAAACTGGTCTCTTTGCTGTTCAGTCTGTTCACAACACTCCCATCTTCTGCTCTGATACTTTTGTTTGCCTTGTCCTTCATGTCTGATACAGGTTTTCCAGCACTTCTGCCTCTTGGACTCTCTAGCTCCATTCAACTTTTATCTCCTCCAAAAGTGAGGCTTCCATAAGTGCTACAGATATGTGTATATATTTTGTAACTTCAGAATCTAGCATTGCTGGGCCTATATGCATTAGGTGTTTAAGAAGTGCTGATTGAATTTAAGTGAGTTCAAACAAAGATTGAATGAACTTTTATCTGAAAGTTATGGGGGGGATTTGAACTAAGTTCAAGAGACTCAATAAATGACCTCTAAAGTCTCTTCTTGCTATGAGATTCTATGATTCCAGATAGAAGAAACTTTTTAAAAACAAATATTAGTTTGAATTTGCCAAGTTTCTTCCTGAACCACAAATGAAAATAGGTGCCAAGACTGCTTCTACTGAAGAATCATGTGTCCTTGAGCAAATTATTTTTCCACCCTGCATTTGTATTTTTCTTTTTGTAATCTGCAGATATTAATATCTGCTCCAAATTACTCTTCCTGGTTATTATTAAAATAAATAAAATATGGGAAAGTGCTTTTGGCTCTTACAGACTAGCTAAATCTAGGATCTTATAAATAATAACTTGACTGTAGCTATCATTTTCCATCCATTTACTTCAAAAATATCCCTTAGATCATGAATGGCGGAAGTATTTCAAAAGCATAAACACTGAAATCTTTAGATCTAATAGACTGATTCTTTTACAAGCTCTGGGTATTCTAACAGTCCTCTTAAAGGGAGCCTAAATGTAATTCACAAATTCATAGAATGTCAGAACTGGAAAGAATCTTGAGAGTTTTAGGGTCATCAAGCACATAAAGCCATAAGATAGAATATGTAATCTAATCCCCTCATTTACAGGAGAGGAAAAAAATTCAAGGATTTAAGTCATTTACCCAAAGTCACATTTTTAGTTAGGGCTGAGAAAAAATCTAGAACCTAGTTCATTTGATAATTAAGTTTAAATTATACTCTTTATATCACTAAATTTAACTGTTTTGATTATTGTTCATCTTATTTCTAGTTGAAATGCTGGAGCTTGTACTTTAGGGAGGACTTTCCTTATCATGCAGAATTCCTAGGGATGTCAGAAATCCCATAGTCTGCCTCTAATCCTTCTACTTTGATGGATGGGAAGAAAATGACCAGAAAGTTTGTTGCCTAAGACCCTGATAGATTATTGGCCAGAATGTAGGCAGATTGCTCTAATGTCCTATGCCATTACACTGCTTTCCTGTTTTCTTTGTCCATAAATCTTAATAGTTCACTAGTCATCCCTAAGGACAAAATGTTGATACAATTCTGAAGCAACACTGCTGGGCAATGGCAGAGGCAGATGCTAGTTTCCACTTAAAGATGATTACATTTTGCTTTTTTTTTATTTTTATGTCAGTAGTTTGTTTTATTTTGAAGTCTAGTCTACAAGTTGAAGCAGATGTTTGATGAAAGACCTAAAATTAAGATAGAGAATAATAAAGAAATTTGTGTATTCTTGGTGTTCCCCTTTAGAAATGGAAATGGAACTATTGAAGATAAGGATTTAGATCTGTAGGTGACATGGGAATAGCTTCTTTAGTGGAAAGAACCTTGGAGTT
>JAJPUD010001657.1:97619-192889 GCA_023553655.1 Myrmecobius fasciatus | reverse complement strand
GATAGTAAGAACAACTTATCTGAAAGGGTAAGTTCTAGAGCTCAAAGGCATGTTAGAAGCCATCTAATCCAACTACTTTATTTTACAAATGAGGATCTGAGGTGTAAAGAGATTAAATGAGTTGTCTAAAGTCACCAGGACAAAAAATGAGATCTAAACTGATCTGATGTTCAGAGCCTCTGCCATATCATGCCCTGCATTGGTATTGCCTTACTTAAATAAGAGAGTGATACAGTAAGCTGTCATCAGTCATCTATTCTCAATGTACTGTTAATAATAATAATGAAAAATCTTTCTAGGGATTTGAACCTAGTGAAGTGGACTTTGAAACCAGTTTATTTTCTTCCCTTATCAGGAAAGAGCTCATTCAGCTATTATCAGCCACAACTAAATCCCAGACTGACTTGTTTGTATAGAGTGTGGTCAGGACAGAACTCTTTATCAGCCTCCATTGTCTACCCCTCCAATCTCTAAGCATCTTTAATACAATCTTAGAGATCTTGATCAGCATATCTTTTTATTTATTTATTTATTTAATTTTATTTGCATAACATATGTGTGGGTAATTCTTCAACAATAACCCTTACATAGCTTACATAGTTACAAATTTTTCCCCCCAACTCCCCACCCCTCCCCTAGATGGCAGGATATCCACTACATGTTAATTATGTTAAAATATTGGCAAATCGAATATATGTATACATATTTCCAAACTTATCATTGTTGTGCAAGAAAAATCTTATCTACACAAACGATATATCAGATAAAGGAAACACAATGTAAGCAAACATCAATCAAGGAGTATGAGAATGTTATGCTGTGGTCCACATTTCACATCCCTCTCTCTGGGTGTATATGGCTTTCTTCAGTGAACAATTGGATCTGGTTTGAAACATTTCATTGTTGAAGAGAGCTATGTCCATCGGAATTAATCGTCATATAGTACTGTTGTTGCCGTGTATAATGATCTCCTGGTTCTGCTCATTTCACTCAGCATCAGTTCATTCAAGTCTCTCCAGGCCTCTCTGAAATCGTCCTGCTGGTCGTTTCTTACAGAGCAATAATATTCCATAACATTCATATACCATAATTTATTCAGCCACTCTCCAATTGATGGGCATCTATTCAGTTTCCAGTTTCTAGCCACTACAAAAAGGGCTGCCACAAACATTCTTGCACATGTGGGGCCTTTTCCTTCCTTTATGATTTCTTTGGGATATAAGCCCAATAGAAACAGCATATCTTTTTTTAATTAAAGCTTTTTATTTACAAAACATATGCATGGATAATTTTTCAACACTGATCCTTACAAAATTTTGTGTTCCAAATTTTTTCCTTTCCCCCCTCCCTCCCCTACATCGCAAATAATTCAAAATATGTTAAATGTGTTAAAATATATATTAAATCCAATATGTGTATACATATTTATACAATTATCTTGGATCAGTATATCTTTAGACAGGTCTGGAATCTTGTCAGCCAAGGTGGATTCCACTTGGCTCCCCTCCCTCTGAGCTACCAAACTCCTCCCTGATTTCTCCCCTTATCTCATAGAACCTATCTCCACTGCCTGGAGACTTTAAAAGTTGTGTACCCTGAAATGTAAACTGTTCATTCATTTATGACTCTGTATTGTAATTGCTTGAGCCCATGAAGCTGTTTTCGCATAAATAAAATAGCACTACTTTGTAACCAGAAGCCTGGCTTGAAGTCTTCAGGTCGATTGAACTGCAACCAAATCTCAATTATACTATTTTTGTAATATTCTTTACAATTATGCTCTCCCAAATCGATTACATATCACCACTCCTATTTTGCCTCATCACCAACACTTTCAACACTAATTCATTTATATTTATTATATGCCTACTATGTTCCAGGCACTAGGCGAAGTGCTACAATAAGGCTTAGCTTCTTCCTAAAATAAAAGTGTTAGACTACATAATGTTACCCTGAGATGGTGAAGTTGGAGCTGTAATACTTCTCCAGAAGCAACCACTAAAACTCAAGCTCAGAGGGAGGCTAACACACTCCTAAAACTATAGCTCAGGAGCTTTTACCCATAAGAGTCAGTCAGGAGATACAATTATTTCAGAACACAGACATTTATTGAGACAGTATAGGAAGAACAGTAGCTACAAAATATCTTTGTCCCTCCCTTCAATATCACACACACTCACAAATATACATAGTATGTGTGGGAAGGGAGGGCACAAAATCTGATATACTAGTAAGGCACACAAATAGTTAATTTGTCCAATCCTTTTGGATTGAGCTTTCTTAAAATAAGAGTTCAACACACCTTTCCCACACTATATAATTTGCATTAAAAATCTATTATTGAAGAGTAATCAATCAGTGGAATAGTATAGGAACACAGGACAAACTAGGCAATAACTATAGCAATCTAGTGTTTGATAAACCCAAAGACCCCAGCTTCTGGGATAAGAACTCACAATTTGACAAAAACTGCTGGGAAAATTGGAAACTAATATGGAAGAAATTAGGGCTTGACCCACACCTAATACCACATACCAAGATAAGATCTAAATGGGTTCATGATTTAGACATAAAAAGTGATTAGAGGAACAAAAGATAGTTTACCTCTCAGATCTGTGGAGAAGGAAGGAATTTGTGACCAAAGAAGATTTGGAACTCTTAATTGAACACCAAATAGATAATTTTGATTATATTAAGTTAAAAAGTTTTTGTACAAACAAGTCTAATGCAGACAAGATTAGGAGGGAAGCAATAAATTGGGAAATCATCTTTACATTTAAGGGTTCTGATAAAGACCTCATTTCTAAAATATACAGAGAATTGTCTCATATATATAAGAATTCAAGCCACTCTCCAATCAATAAATGGTCAAAGGATATGAACAGACAATTTTTAGATGATGAAATTAAAAATATTTCTAGTCATATGAAAAGGTGCTCCAAATCACTATTGATCAGAGAAATGCAAATTAAGACAACTCTGAGGTACCACTACACACCTGTCAGATTGGCTAAAATGACAGGAAAAGTTAATGATGAATGTTAGAGGGGATGTGGGAAGACTGGGACACTGATGCATTGTTGGTGGAACTGTGAATGGATCCAACCATTCTGGAGAGCAATTTGGAACTATGCTCAAAGAGTTATCAAACTGTGCATACCCTTTGGCCCAGCAGTGTATATCCCAAAGAGATTTTAAAAGAAGGAAAGGGACTCACATGTGCAAAAATGTTTGTGGCAGCTCTTTTTGTAGTGGCTAGAAACTGGAAACTGAATGGATGCCCATCAATTGGAGAGTGGCTGAATAAATTATGGTATATGAATGTTATGGAATATTATTGCTCTGTAAGAAACGACCAGCAGGATGGTTTCATAAAGTCCTGGAAAGACTTGCATGGACTGATGCTGAGTGAAGTGAGCAGAACCAGGAGATCATTGTACATGGCAACAACAAGACTATATGATAATCAATTCTGAAGGATATGGCTCTCTTCAACAATGAAATGTTTCAAACCAGTTCCAGTTGTTCAGTGAAGAAAGCCATATACACACAAGGAGAGGCCTATGGGATATGAGTGTGGACCACAACATAGCATTTTCATGCTCTCTATTGATGTTTGCTTGCATTATGTTCTCAGATTTTTTCTTATAGATCCAATTTCTCTTGTACAGCAAGATAACTGTATAAATATGTATACAAATATTTGATTTGTCAAGTATTTTAACATAATTAACATGTATTAGACTTCCTGCCATCTAGGGTAAGGGATCGGGGGAAGGAGGGAACAATTTGTAACAGAAAGCTTTGCAAGGGTCAATGCTGAAAAATTACCCA
The DNA here is from genome assembly GCA_023553655.1 of Myrmecobius fasciatus. Taxonomy (NCBI): domain Eukaryota; kingdom Metazoa; phylum Chordata; class Mammalia; order Dasyuromorphia; family Myrmecobiidae; genus Myrmecobius; species Myrmecobius fasciatus. Next base: position 189,055 of record JAJPUD010001657.1, on the reverse strand, counting down.
TGCATATGTTTTGCAAATAAAAAGCTTTAAAAAAAAATCCATTACTGAAAATTTTTCTTGATGGTACATTGACATCAATAGCTTTTCAAACACAAATCTCCAAGCAATTTCTATGATTTTTATACATCTATAATCAAGAAAGGCAGATATCTAGTCATGAAAAAATACTCTAAAATCATCATGCTGCAAAACAAAAATCAGATCAAAATGGAAAAAAAATGAGAAAAAAACCCAAGCAAACAACAATAACAATAAAAAAGGTGAAAATAATATTTTGTGATCCACATTCAGTCCCTATAGTCCTCTCTCAGCACGCGGCTTGGTCATGTCTATTGTAATTAGCCTGAATTGTTTTGCTGAAAAGAGCCAAGTCCATCACAGTTGATCATCACATAATCTTATTGATTAGAAAAATGCAAATTAAGACAACTCTGAGCTACCACTTCATCTCTTTTAGATTGGCTAAGATGACAGGAAAAGATAATGATAATTGTTGCAGGGAACATAAAAAAAAAAAAAAACTGGAACACTAATACATTGTTGGTGGAATTGTGAACTGATCCAGCCATTCTGTAGAGCGATTCTAGAACTAGGTCAAAAGGCTATCAAACTGTGCAAACCCTTTGATCCAGCAGTGTCTCTACTGGGTCTATATCCCAAAGAGATTATAAAGGAGGGAAAGGCCACATGTACAAAAATGTTTGTGGCAGCCCTTTTCATAGTGGCAAGAAACTGGAAACTGAATGGATACTCATCAATTGGAGAGTGGCTGAATAAATTATGGTATATGAATGTTATGGAATATTATTATTCCGTAAGAAATGATCAAGAGGATGATTTCAGAGAGGCCTGGAAAGACTTGCATGAACTGATGCTGAGTGAAATGAGCAGAACCAGGAGATCATTGTACACGGCAACAAGACGACTGTGATGATCAATTCTGATGGACGTGGCTCTTTTTAATAGCAAAGTGATAGACTTGTGATGGAGAGAGACATCTGCATCCAGAGAAAGGATTGTGGGAACTGAATGTGGATCACAACACAGCATTTTTCATCTTTTTTTTTGTTATTGTTTGCTTGTTTTTTTTCTCATTTTCTTTCCTTTTTGTTCTAATTTTTCTTGTGCAGCATGATAAATGCAGAAGTATGTATAGAAGAATTGCACATGTTTAACTTATATTACTTGCTGAATGGGGAAGAAGGTGGAGTGAAAAGAGGGAAAAATTTTGGAACACAAGGTTTTCCAAGGGTGAATGTTGAAAACTATCTTTGCATGTATTTTGAAAAAAAAAACAAAAAACAAAAAACTTTTTTTTTCTTAAAGGAGAGGCAGTAAAAAATTTTTTTTAAAAATTAAAAAAAAAAGAGAGGCAGGCAGATAGGGGGGTGCAGTGGATAAAATACTAGGCTAGGAGTATGGAAGACCTTAATTCAAAACCTGCCTTGGATATTTACTACCTGTGTGATCCTGGGCAAGTCACTTAATCTCTGCCTCAGTTTCCTCTCTTGTAAAGTAAGGGAGTTAGACTAAGATCCCTTCAAGTTGTCAGTCTGCCTACTGCTTTTTGAAATTTTGACATTGTTTTATTCACTTGCAATATTAAATAAAGATGTTTCCCAAATGATTGCAAACATGAGCAACTAATTTTTCTTCTTACTGTATTACCAGCAAGTGGGATTAGTCAAAAATATTTTGAATAAATTTAGCAATAATTTTTATCAAATGAGGCATTTCCCATCAAGCAATTAGGCAACTTTATATGATGTAAGCAATCTTTCTGACATCTCAGACTGAAAAAGTTTTATATATAATCTTTTTAAAATAAATTTTTATTGTTTTATATCATCAGAACTTCTCTATTTCCCTTTCTTTGCTCTTCCCAGAGAACCATCACATATAACATCATTAAAGAAAAAGAGAAAAAATTTAAAAATCAACAAAAGATTTTTTTAAATATCTGAAAATATATGTAATGTTTCATGCTCATGGACTTCCCACCTCTGTAACAGAGTGAGGTGGGGATGAAACACAGTTGATTTATTCATGTTTTTTTGGTTTTTGCTTTTTAAAAACAAATATCTTGCCAACATTTTCAGTATGTATATCTTCAAGAGATTCCAATTTATTAGGTGTTATGACATCTACAGCTAAAACATTCACACAAAATAAACAAGGTAGTCTTTCCTTACTATCAAAAACAAAAACAAAAACTAAACAACAAATGCCTGGGAGTCCAAATACAGTAGAGCTTTTTTTTTTTTTTTTTTTTGAGATTTAGGCTTTTACTTTATTTCTTGTTTCTTTTGTTTTAGCAGTTAAAGTAGATTTTCTTTTCAAAGTGTTTATATATTTAAATATCACAAAAATATTATTTAGGAGTTAAAATAAAAATTAAGACATTTGAATATTTTCAAATTTCAAGCAATTATTTACAACTCTTATTAAGCTACTTGTTTTTTTTTTTTTAAGATGCAATTTTTTTGGGGCAAACTAGCTATTGTGTTAGTGAGCCAAAGGATGCTGAGAAATGTTATGGATATTATAGGACTTTTCATTTACTCAAAGATTAATTTTGAGGTTAAATGCATCATAATCAAATACAGCAAGAAGCATGAAAAGGATGACTCATTTTTGTCAAAAATATACACCGACAAAGGCATGTTGCATCAATATTGACATATGCTGATCAGATCTGACCTTGTTTGTACACACAATATTAAATAGTCTTGCATTTAGTGTAAATTGGAGCAAACTTGCTGTTAGTTTACCTTCTATTGATTTTGAGGTTTTTTCCCCCCATGGGAAAAAGTGGGTGTGTTTATGCAGAAGTATACTTTGAAGTATCTAGTAATTTTGTTCCCTGTTCCATGATACTCTCCCCATTTCCCTTTATCCCCCACTTCCATGGGAGCAGACCCGACTGTTTCCAAACGTCTACTCCAGGGAATCCCCTTTCAATTTGTTTTCTTTCTACATAAGACATAACTATGGCAGCTATGTCAAAAGACAAGCAATGTTTAACAAGAGATATGTGGGGAGCAGCTAGGTGGTACAGTGGATAGAGCACCAGCCCTGAAGTCAGGAGGACCCAAGTTCAAATCTGGTCTCAGACACTTAACATTCTCTAGCTGTGTGACCCTGGGCAAGTCACTTAACCTCAATTGCCTCAGCAAAAAAAAAAAAAAAAAAAAGGTATGTGGAACTCATTTTTAATTCCACAGCAGGAGCAAGTGGGGGTACTTATGGTATCCAAACAAGTCCAGTTAGGGTAATCAGGCTTGCCAGAGGCCGAGTAGCATGTATGGAGGAGGCTAGGGTAGTCAGAACAGCTTGAATACATAGGGGAGCCAAGGAGCAGTGAACAACAGCCTCTACAATACCATGGGCATCTATGGGAGTGAATAGAATGGAAGGGATAACGGGCATATACATGCGGTATGAGTGGTGGATAAGGAATATAACCCTGATAATTGGCTCGACTCTTGATCAACTTTTAAAAATACCCAAAAACAAAGATTAGTGGTTTTGTAATACAAGCTTGTGATTTATGCTTATTGTAAGTGGAATCCAAATTGTTTTTAAAAGTCCAAGTTTAGTAATTCAGAAGTACTAAACTTGGACTTTTAAAAACAATTTGGAAAGACACTCATCTGGGATTTAATAACCAAACTGAATAAAAATTAAAACTATTAAACAGTTTTAGCTTTTCTCAAGGTCGTTATTGGAGTGTATGTAAGCAGAAACCATATTTAGTTTAAGCATTTTCTAGGTTAAATATCCTTATATAACTTATATACCACATTACATGGCACACTGAAATGTATGTTGAGAGATGTGTTTTCTGTAGAACAAAGTAGAAGCTATGTCTATAATTCAAAAGAAACATTTGCCATTTTTTCCCCTTAGTTTATTTTGTTTACCACCTTGTAAGGTACACACATTTCAGTCTTTTCTTTTTTTTTTTTTTTTAATTAAAGTTACTGGGGACAATTTTGAGCTACAATGAGGCATTTAGGATTTAGATTTTTTATGATAACAATTTCCTTTTAGGTGTATTGCATTAAAGTGACTTGTTAAATAACTCACATTAAAACACACACACATTATAAAGACATTCAAATGAGTAATCGCATTTCATTTGTGAAGTATCCAATTTTGAAATAGTCCAGTATCCATTTTTTTGCTGCTTTCCTATGATGTTGTTCTTTTGCTACCTTGAGAATAAAACACAATTTTATCATGGAATCTGTTTAACCAGAAGAAGCCAGTTCTTTTCTTCTGGAGTCAAATCCATTATTTCCCTGAATTGTTTTGCAGAGTTACTTAAAAGATGACCATCAGGGACTGGAAGAGGGAGATATATCTTACTAAAGAAATTAATTTTATCTATTTCGGTGCCAAACACACTGTGTCATTTTAGTCATTGCTTAACTCAGAAATAATTCAATCATAATATGCCCCATAGGCATAGCAATAGATGGGTCTGCAGTTTTACTCAGTGCCATGAAAAATGTAGATTGGAAAGGGGGCAGTTTTGTTTTGGTTTTTGGATATGGAAAAAAAAAAATCAAATTTCATGGGAGAAGAACTTCACTTTCCATCTCAACCTTTCACTTCAAGCAATATATACTATATCCTAGGGAATTTTAATCAATTCACAATTAAAGTGAAAGAATAGATGACAACTACTGTGGAGGCCGACTCAACTGGACTTGGCAGTTGAATACATACAAGACCTAAGAGGAATTCAGGAGTGAAAAGTAACTGCAGGATCGTGGTTTCATGAGAAGTAATGTAGAAATTGGGAGAACTGGTTTTCAAGAGCAGAGGGTGTGTTTTGGAGGAATTCCTGGACTCGGCAGCAGGAGAAGCTGACAAATATTTATTGTGTCCAAAATGTGTTGGGCAAAGAAAGGTGAAAAACAGTTTACCATAGAAGGGAAATAACATGGGAGTCACAAGAAACAGTCAAGAGAAAGAGCCATAATATGTATCCCAGAACAAGCAGGGATGAAAAAGGCACCAATTAAGACCATGCTTTCAGTCTGGAGGACTATAGCAGATTGTTAGTGAGAAAACTCCAAAGATGTAATCCAGTTCATGTAAGCCCAGAGTTGCAATTCTTGGTGACAGATTATGGAAGGAAAGATGGTTTCAGAGACATAGTAATTTTAGTCTGGCATATAGTAATAAATGCTTATTGACTTTTAGGACAAAATCCATTTGCTTGAAATGCAATAGCTTGGAAAAGAGAAGAGGACAAAACGTTTGGTTAAAATTGCTTTTCAGACCCAAAGCAGCTAAGTTACACATAATGCTTTGTTTTGTACTTCTTTAATAAATATAATCTTGCATACTAGAATTAGCCCTATTGTTTTAACTTATTAAATCAGACTTTAAAAGATCCAAGACCTGTCTTATATAAACTTCCTATTCTTTTCAGGCATAGTACAGAGCTGGGATAATGAATGAAGGTTGAGATGTCAGGGATGACATCTGGCATGTGGGGCCGGGCAGAAGAAAGGCAGTAATAATTATAGCAGTGCATTTATCAGAGAACATGGACGTGGGGGGAAAGGACTTGATGGACCTGTTCTATGAGCATGACATCAAGGACATTTAGTTCAAGAACCTTCAAGATCTGGTGCCCTCGAAGGATCCCAAGGAAGCAAAAGATGTTATTTATGGAAAAAATGGTTATGAGTACAATCAGTGCCAGCTTCCTCCAGAGTTATCAAGAGAGAGGACTGGAGTACCTTCAAGAACATCTGAATTTTAAGTACTTATCTCAGGCCTACTTCCCTCAGGCAAGCTGACAGGATTTGAAGCATCACAGGGGAGAAATCAATCAAATCAATAAACATTTATTAAGTCCCTGTCAATGTGCCAGGCACTGTGCTAAACACAGGAGATACAAAAAAGGCAAAAAGACAATCCCTGTCTCTTAAGGAACTCACAATCCAACGGGAGAAACAATATGCAAACATATACAAAGTAAGCTATAAACAAGATAATTTGGAAATAACAGAGGGAAAGTATTGAAATTAAGAAGGGCTGGGGAAGGCTTCCTAGTTGGGACTTAAAGGAAGCCAAGGAGGCCAGTATAGTCAGAGCAGAGGATTTGAGTATGATTCAAAAACTAAAAACAAAAACAAAAAAACCCAGACTGAAGTAAGGCAGCTTATAGTGATCCATAAAAATCACTCAGGGCATTACAGGATCCAGGATAGGAATTCCAGAATTGAAAGGATTAAATCCCCCTAAGGTATGATCTCTGGTCCAGAAGAAGTCCCTAGATGAGAGAAGATGGACTATGTTTATTTACAGTGAAAAAAGGCTGGAGCCATCTTAGATACAATTAGGAGAACTTGGATGCTAAAGCAGGAGTTGCATGGCTGAAGTAATTATATGGTGAGAACATTTTCTGAATTATTCCATCAGTTTAGTAGGATTTAGACCTAGAAGAGACATGAGGCAGTATCTCCTTCAGAGAACCTAATATTAAATATATATATATATATATATATTCACAGGGGCAAATCTGGTCTTAAGTTAAATGTCATGACCAATTGGACCAACTTTTGACTTTGGTTTAGGAAATATATGTGAAATAGCCTGCCCCAAGTTATGGTAAAATCAAGTTTTGGCTGCAGGTTTGATGACCCCAAATCCAGGGTTCTAATTTTTCACATTGCAAATCACCAATAAAACAAACAAAAAACCCAAAATAAACAAACAAAAAAAACCTGCTGGGCATAACTCTGGCATTTATAGCACAAATTGCTTACTCTGTTCTAAAATTAAGCTTTTTCAAGACTTAGAATCATCAAATCTGAGCTATCTCATTCTTTGTTCCTTTTAAAGTACAATCCTCCCAAACCTGGGCCTGGTCTCCAAGTTTTGAGAATCCAGTGAACATTTGTGGAGAATCTATTTCTACTAAAGCAATGACGCATGTTTTATTTCTAGAAGCACGGTTCAAAATCAACTTGATTTTAAAATAGAGCAATAAGAGCTGCTTGCTTAGTGAATTACTCACCCTTAAGAAGCTCAGAATGTGGAGAGATTTAAAAGCAAAGTGCTCCTGTAAATTCTCCTGAATATATCGGGGCTTATTCATTTTTCTCCCATAAAAATAATCAACTACCGATCATACATCATAAGCTAAATTATTCTGCTTTTTCATATATGAAATTAAGCCACCTGAAAGATACAATATTCATTTTTTTTGGCCAGAAAAATGGTATTAAACATTTTTATAGCCTTGCAAAATGTACCTCTTCTTGATTAATGGGCCCAGAGTTGAAAGTGCCTGGTAGCTGCTCCTCCTAAAATTTCAAGCTGACTTCATTTTTGGTCCAAAAAAATTAAAATTCAGAAATTCTGGACATTAGAGAATAGAGTTAAGGAACTCTCCTCTGATGCCTCATTGTCCTATAAGGGTGACTGGGCTCTTGAAAACTATATCAGCACAGAATAAACTCTAGCCAGCCCTTTTGCTCAATTGAGAAAAATTCTAGTAGGGTTTATGACTGCAATGTTAAGGACCAGTGTAACTCAAGATAAGCAGAGAGGGTCATCATCAGATGCTTTGCTATCAAATTTTTTGAGTCACTACTTATGAGCCAGCATAAAAGGGGAAGGGTGAGGAAGAGGGAGGGAGAAAGAAGGCAGTCCTTATCAATGGAAGGGGTATCCCACTGATAGATCAATGAACATTTTGAAAAATATGAGCATCTGCTGTAGCCTAAAACTTGCTTGTCCTATGGTAAATAGTAGAAAAGCTTCTAATACATTCAAGGGACAACAGAGATAGGGACAAAACAGTAGTTTCTATTATGTAGAACCCTACCATTTGTTGAAATGAACTAAATAAAAAACAGTAAATCTGCCTGATAGAGCTGGGCTAGGTAGAATGTATCCATTTCAATAGATCTTAGGTTGGGAAAAGTTTTAGTTCAGATAAAGTAAAAATATGAGTAGTAAGAATGAAAAAAATTTGATTAGGAAACCAAAAACTAACTTACTATTCTTTGGGTTCTAATGGAGTTTAGAAGGATTCAATTTGTTTCCTCTGATTATGAAAAAAAGAATCAATTCCTATAGCTGAAGTAATAGGGAGATAGATTTTACTTCAGTGTAAAACTTTTCATAATTAGAATTTTGCAAAGAATAACAAGTTACCTTTGGAAGCAGTGAGTTACCTACTGCTGGTGTGGAAGTGGACTGGCCTCTTCTTGGGATTCTTATAGTAGGGAGCCATACTTCAGTAAGTGTAAATTAGGAAATTTTTTAGTCTTTAAAAAAAAAAAAAAAGAATATTCTATGACAGGAAGCAGAGCCAAGATGGCAGAGAAAAGGCAGGGACTCCTCTGGGCTCTTCCAAATTCCCCTTCAAAAAACTATAAAGTGAAACCTCAAAATGAATTCCAGAACAGCAGAATCTACAAAAAGACAGAGTGCAACAATTTTTCAGCCCAAGATCACTTAGGTCAGCTGGAAAGGTCTGTCATATATGGGGTGAGAATTCAATACATGCAAAACTTCGGCAAGTCAACAGCAGGCCTTGTAGACAACTAAATCTGCAGCAGTAACTTCTGGAGCTTTCGGCCCCCAGACAGTAAAAGGGCTGGGCATTGGTGAGAAGAAAATTACAGGGTTCCCCTTTGCTGGTACTAGGTGCAGGATTCTATTGTACTACCTATATGTGGATCTGGGTTGCAGCCCTAGAAATGAGCAGGGGCACTATCATGCTAGAGTTGTAGGGAAGGAGGACCCTGGTTACAGTTCCAGGGTGAAAAAAAGTGCTTGTGGTCACTCACAAACCACAGGAAAGCAAGAAGGATAGTAAAAAAACAAAAAACAAAACCCTCTCCCCTTCGATGATATCACCTTGGAAGAACTGCAAATTTACAGACTTACATAACTATCTCTGAAAACATCTGCATAAAGAAATCTAAAGCTTGTAAGAGTATCCCTAAAACCCTAGAAACAGAGCCCAAGTTTAATAAAGTTAAAAATCAAAGAATAGGTTGGAAAAATGATCAAATTTCAACCTCCCACCAAAAAAAACCCCCAAAAACATGATCATAGAAAAATACTATGGTGACAAGGAAGATCAAAACAATCTTAGAAGAAGACAAAAGACTCAAAACTGCTACATCCAAAGCCTCAAAGAATGGTTCCAGGTCCAAAAAAAGAATTCCTAGAAGAGTACAAAAAGAATTTTAAAAATCAAGTAAGATAAGTAGAGGAAAAATTGGGGAAAGAAATATAATTGATGCAAAAAAAATCATGCAAAGATTTTAGTAAAGGAGGCACATACAAAAAAATAGTAGACAAAATAACACCTTAAAAACAGAGTAGACTAAATGGCAAAAGAGGTGCAAAAATCCACTGACAAAATCCTTAGAAAGAAAAGCTGTCCATATGGAAAAAAGATGCACAAAATTTCACTGAAGAAAATAACTCCTTAAAAAGGTAGAATTGACCAAATGGAAAAGCTTGCTGAAGAAAATCATTCTTTAAAAATCAGAATTGGGCAAATGGAAGCTAATAAATCCATCAGACATACAATAAAACAAAATAAAAATGAAAAAAAAAAGAAACATCTCTGATCTGGAAATTAGACTGAAATGAGATCATTTGAGAATTATTAGACTCTGTGAAAACCATAATCAAAAAAAGAGTCAATCATATTTCAAGAAATTATCAAGGAAAATTTAGACCCAGAGGGTAAAAGAGAACTTAAACAAATCCACTTCTTAAAAGAAAATCCAAAATGAAAACTCTCAGGAATATTATAGTCAGATGCCAGAGTCCAAACTTTTCAAATAACTCAAGCAGCCAGAAAAAAAAAAACGATTCAAATACTATGTAGCCATGATCAGGATTAACAAGATTTAGCAGCTTCTACTCAGTCAAGTATAGAAACCTACCTTACCCCATAGGGAAGGAATAGAAGAAAGGGTTGAGAAGGAGTAAGGAGTGATAGAAAGGACTGCAGGAGGCGGCAGAAAGAAGTAAAGGTTGGACAGGGTGAAAAGAGAATAGGAGAAATAGGAGAAAAAAAGATGGAGGGAAATACAAGTCATTCCCCCAATAGATAAATGGTCAAAGGATATGAACAGGCAGTTTTCAGATAAAGTAATAAAAAAGCTACCTACAATCATGTGAAAAAAAAGAGCTCCAAACACTTGATAAGAGAATGACAAATTAAATCAAATTAAAACACACCTATGAGATTGGCTAGCATGGCAGAAAAGGAAAAGGAAAAATGTTGGAGGGGAATATGAGAAAATTGAGATACTAATACACTGTTGGTTGAGTTGGGAACTGATTGAACCACTTTGGAGAGCAATTTGGAACTATGCCTAAAGGATACCCTTTGAGCCAGCACTATCACAGTGAGGTCTGTATTCCAAAGAAATAAATAAATAAAAGGAGAAAGACTTATTTGTACAAAAATATTTATAGCATTGCTTTTTTTTTTATGGTGGCATAGAACTGGAAATTGAAGAAATGCCCATCAACTGGGGAATGGCTGAACAAATTGTTGTATATGATTGTAATGGGATACTATTATGCTATAAAAAATGACAAGCAGGATGCTCTCAGAAAAATCAGGAAAGACTTACATGAACTGAAACAAAGTGAAGTGAACAGAACCAGGAGAACAGTGTACACAGTGTAACAGCAATATTATACGATAATCAACTATGAATGACAGCTATTCTCAGAAATACAATGATCCAAACTGACTCTTAAAGGGTTTATGATGAAAAATGCTATCCACCTCTAGAGAAATGATAACATCTGAGTGCAGAATGAATCATGATTTAAAAAAACTTTTTTTTTCTTTTGAGGGGGAGAGTCTATATTTTCTTTCACAACATGACTAATACAGATATGATTTGCATGACTGCAAATGTATCATTTATATTAAATTGCTCGCCTTCTCAATGAGGGAACAAAGAAAAGATGGAGGGAGAACATTTGGAACTTCAAAATTTTAAAAATGAATGTCGATTGTTTTTACATATAACAGAGAAATAATAGAATATTAAAAAATTCTAATAGAGGTCCTGGCATAATAGTCTTTCAAGTTTTATCCTAATTATATCATGAATTTGATTATTGTATCTTTCTGTGGTATTAATTTATGAAAAGCTGAGTTTCTTATTAGTAAAGTGAATGGTGTAGCAAGCTAGAGCACCTTTAATTGAGATTTATTTTACATTTACAGTGATAGATTTTATTCCCATGTAGGCTGCTTAAAACATACCTTTTCAGAATCATTGTTTTGGGACTCTCTCTTCTGTCACTTGGTTTTTTACTTATGAAACATAAGAGCAAGTCTTCACACTATTAAGAACTTTGTAACCAGCTGTCAATCTGGTTTTGAGGCTTCAAACATACAGAAAGATCAAAGTACCCATAACGCTACACATTTCTGAATAGTTCAGCACTTGGTTACCATTCTCTTAATGACTGCCAAGGCTGTGACTCCAGTCACAGGAAACCACATTATCTTTCAATAAGTAGATAAATATAGTCTAGCTGAAAGCCACAACCAGCCACATAACTATCAACATTATGATGGTAAAAAAACATACTTCTGAAAGAATTATGCTACATTAATATAAAAAAGATATGATACAACATTAATTAATCCTCCTATTCTTTTAGAGTGATTTTTTTTTGAATTTTTTGAATTTTTGAAGGCACCCTGAGAAAAGGGATAGTGAATCTTTTTCCCATATCCTAGAAGTCAATACAAATCCACAAAGGTAATGCCATTCCTTGCTATCATATAAGCTCAATAAAAATCCTAAGCAATCATAAATAATGTGATTTAAGTTGATTCACATGAAATACATGTGTGTACTTATTTCCCAAGCCATTTCAATTAACACAGACACACATCTCACGTGGTGTTCAGATATGGATAAATCTAGTATATATATTGGATAACAATGAATGCATTATATCAAAATGGTATTTTTATAGCTTTTTCTTCAAAAAAGTCTTAGTGAAAATATACATCTGAACATAATTTAAGTACAAATGTAAAAACTCTGTAAACTCACATAGTATGTTTTAAAATTTATAGTAAATTTTTTTTATTACAGTTTATAGATACAATAAAATATTCAGAATTTACTCATTCTTTGCATTTGGCTTTTTGACTATGATACAGTGGTTTAAAATCTCGTTGGTTCCTCTTCATCATCATTGTAACTAGATTTAAAACAGACCTGCAAAAGAAAGCACATCAGCTATTTTAATTAATGTTTCTTTTTTTTAAAAAGCTTTTTCCTTTCTTTTCTTTCTTTCTTTTTTTTTCTTGCTGAGGCAGTTGGGGTTAAGTGACTTGTCAAGGTCACACAGCTAGGGAATGTTAAGTGTCTGAGACCAGATTTGAACCCAGGTCCTTCTGACTTCAGGGCTGGTGCTCTATCCACCGTGCCACCTAGCTGCCCCAAAGCTTTTTATTCTCAAAACATATGCACAGATAGTTTTCAACATTCACCCTTGCAAAACTTTGTGTTTTAAATTTTCTCTCTCTCCTTTTCTCCCATCCCTTTCCCTAGACAACAAGTAATTCAATATATGTTAAACATGTACATTAATGTTTCTATTCCAACAACCTGGAACTTAATTTCTAAGGCACATTGAACAATTTTCCAATATGGCTTCAGGTTGAGACAATATTCATTTTAACAATTTTAAGATGAAAAAACAATCATTTTCTCTTAGTTTACTTTAACTAATTCATCATCTTCACAATGAACAGGTATATAAAACAAGCTATTCATAACAGAAAAGGATCAGCTTTCTTACATATTTTTTAATTCCATTTGCTTTTATAGGTTAGTCAAATTCACATATTTGACTGGTTAAAATCAATACACAATGATTACATTTTGGTATAGAATTTTTTTTACAATAGTAACTTTTTAAAAAATATTCAGTTCTTCATGTATGAGATATGGAAATACTACATTCATTAAAATAGTTTGATTTAAACTTTGAAAAATATTTCTTTTTCAGAGCAAACCAGAACAAAGAGTAGATTATAAATGATAATTTCTCCTGGTAAATGTGATTTGGTATCCAAGTATGTAGTAATTTTAATCATGGGAAAGTAAAGCTCACAAAAATTGTTAGGATCAAGGACTCTGTTTTTATCTTTATATTGATTAGAGTTTCTACAATGAAGTTTGTGAGCCAAATTTAGGTAAAACAGGTTATTAAAATGGCTTGTCAAGTTTTATACTGGGACTCATAATACATAATCAGGACTAGGAAAAGGCCTCCAACACATTGGGTGGACTTTCAGGCTAACTGAAGGGCATGCTTAAAAATCACATTGTGGATAAAGATTCCACAATGATGAAATAATGAATTCAAAATTATTAAAATATTTTATAATGATTCAAAGAGAAAAACCTGCACTTGGGAATTATGATTTCTAAGTTCAATAAAACAACAGAAATTCTGTCTCACACATGACAATCATCAACTTCTTGTTTTCAAAAAATCCGTCTTGTAGAAGTGGCTTACAGGGTTCAATAATATAGCCTTGAGCAATTTTAAATGTTATATAATTCATAGGCATTATGAAAATGAGCAATTAAAAACAAAACTTATTTTAAAAAATAATTTTATAATTAATGATTTTAGATCTCCTTCTATAGGATAAGAACATTTTAGGTAGGATGTCAGTAATCTTTACCTATTATGTCACCTTTAATTATAACATGGTTTTTATACAAATTGTAATTGCAGACTTCAACTGGGTATAGTGCTGACTATTTATTAAAATGATGTTTGGGGTGAACTTTTGAGAGATTTTATTTTATAAGCTGCATTTAAAAAAAGTTGAAAGAGAAGTAACTATTGTTTCCAAATCTTATTAAGATTCATTTTTCTTTTCTTTTTTGCTGAGGCAATTGAGGTTAAGTGACTTGCCCAGGTCACACAGCTAGGGAATGTCAAGTGTCTGAGGCCAAATTTGCACTCAGGTCCTCCTGACTTCAGGGCTGGTGCTCTATCCACTGAGCTACCTAGCTGCCCTGTAAGATTCATTTTTGCTTTTAACATAGCACAGAAAAATCCCTGGCAGATGTTTACCCCTCTTCTGAAGAGTCTATGGAAGAAGCCTCTCTTTGGTCTTGGAGCATGCTTGTTAACCTCTATATCTGATGTTAGCTTTTCATTTTCATATGTGTTGATGTCTTTAAAACATTCTGTTTCAATCATCTGCACAGAAAAGAGAAGTAACAGAAAAAAATAATCTTGATAAACCCTGAAGTAAAAATTAATTCTGTATGCATAAATCCATCTCTAAGCTACTGAGTAAAATTGGACACTCAACTGAACACTGGCTGCCCTTCAGTGAGGCTCTTCTTACTCTCCATCTGAACCATCATCATTGCTGCTTAACTCATCTTTGTCCCAATCTGTCCCTTGTTCCACTATTTAATTAATTTTTATTAGGCACAGATATAATTAGGTCATTCCTTCAATCAATACTCTTCAAAAATTCCTAACTGTATAATGAATAAAGTTCAACTTTTTTAGGTTAGCATTTAAGGTCCACTACTGCCTGCCCTGAGCAAACCTTTCTAGTTATATCTATTAATACTCTTTTCCGTTGGTTACATTCAACCAGGTCTATAATCTATGGTTCTGTTATCCAAAATGATCAAATAAATCTTAATCTAAGTGCTGATCAATCTAAATATAGTAAATCTTCAAATACCTTCAGAAATGAATTGAGAAATGAGCTAAGGCTTACTACTCTTAAGCCTTGCCTTCTCTCCACAAAGAATTTAGTGGAATAATCCAATTTATGTTTTAACATTAATCACAGAACACTCCCACTTCTTTGTCAAATCAGAGCGTCTGCTTCAGCCTTCCTATTTTGAGTTGTTGTCTCTATTCAGTAATTTCCATGATGTTTTCCTGCTTTGATTCCATCCTCTTTTCAGGCTGACATGTCAAACATGGAGGCAATTTTCAAGTACAGCTGAACTGGATTAAAATGCAATTGGGAAATCGAATCCAATACAAATCCAATAAAAAAAAAATACAAATACAATTTAAAAACCTGATAACATTATGCTTTAAAACTAACTCAATATGCTGTGTGGAGGGATCCTTATGTGTGGATAGGTGGTCATGGTTTCTACTTGAGTTTGAAACTATTGCTCTTAGGGACAAACTCTCTTCCTTCCTTAATTATAATTAATTAGTGATAAATAGCATTAAGATATATTAATGAAAGAAGTCTGTAGCAATTCTTAAGGCTCTTCTTATCTCTTGTTCCTATACCACATGTTTTTCCTAACATGGATCTTTCCAGAAACAAATCATTTTGTCTTTCTAGACCTTTTTTGGGGGGTGGGGGTGGGGGAGAGAATTAAACCTATGATTTAATTGGTATTAGATACTCCTGGTGAAGAGGCCCACTTTCTACCAGTATAGATCTTCAACTGCTTTGCAATGTGTAATTCCAGTGAGAAGCTAGGGCATCAGGAGGTGACATGACCTGCCCAGACTGCTTCCATGTACCAACAATAGTACTCCTCAGAAGCAAGATTTAAACCCAGATCTTCCAGACTCAAGGCAGGTTCCCTATTCATTACGCCATGTATGTTTCCTCAGTTGTATTAATGTACTTATGTAAATTATACAACAAAAATATATAGCTATTATAAACTAGTTCAGAATAGATTGGTTTAAAAATTCCTCTCACAACGATGGGGGGAAAAAGGCATTCCAAAAGTCATGGTGCATTTTAAAGCTGCTGAAGCTCAGAACTGGTTCTTCCTGGAAAAAGGTTGCTGTTCTTTGCTCTAGTCAAAACAGACTTCTTGTCTCTTCTACACATTCCACAATTTGGGGTCTTTGTTCATACCAAGTCCCCAAAAATATATATACCAAGTCCCTATTTCTGAAATACCCTCTTCCTTCATCGTGCCAGCTGGCTGAACTCTTACCCTATTCTTAAAGATCACAACAAAGGTTACTCTCTTCCTGATGTAAGAGCATCTATCTTGTAAGTTTATATTCCATTCTATTTTATATTATAGTAATTATGTAAGCATTCCCTTTCTAATTGACTGAAAGCTCCATTAGAATCACAGGATCATAAACTTCATCAAACAAATAATGTGCCCGGTCCCTATTATCCTATTATAGAACTAGAGATATGAAGCCTGAAGGGATTTAGTGTCACCTAGTTTATCCTCCTCATTTTATAAATATAAGAACTAAGGTAAGGGAACTTAAGCAACTTATCCAGAGTCATACAGAACCATATTTAAACCCCTGCTGCCTCCCAAAGCACAGCTGCTGTTTTAATGCTTAAATTTCCCTTCTAGCACTTGACATAGTTCTTTGCATGTAGTATTATCCTTAATAAATATTTGTTGAAGTACTTCTAGATTCTTCAAATTTCTTCCTTCCCTCTTTCCTATTTTCTGTAGTTTCCCAAATGAGCCTTTTCATTAACTGTAAATTTAAAATAAAAAATGTATATACCAGAACAGATAAGATTGGTGTAAGATCTCTCTTGGAATCACTCGAAAAACATCAATAAAGTATAATACTGTCTCCTCACAAATGCACTAAATTATTTATCTAGATATAAAATTCTTTCTCTCAATAACGGTGCACTTTCAAACAGAGAATACAAATACCCCCAAAGAAGACTATGATGCAACATATGGATTCCTGGTCTTCACTGCAGAAATAAGCCTTAGAGAGGCTACAGGTTCTGTGGGCAATTCTCCATCATCCTGAGCTAAGCAAACAGATGGCCACCATCTGCTCTAACTTATACAAACTAGAGTAAATGAAGCTTTCATGTTTCTAGTCAATTGCTAACTACAGCACTTTTGTGATTATAGATTTGGTATACCTCCTGCTCCTACCCCTTTAGTGATATTAGCTGAGTAAATAAATTGACATTTCCCCTTCATTTATAGCCATTCCATTGACCTAAATTAAGGGTACAGTACCTCATTTTGCCAGGGGATGGAGACACAACCTGTAACAAATTTGGAATAGAAATCATCATCTGTAGTATCCAGGTTCACTCCTTTTACTGTCGAGAACTGCTCAATGTCCAAAACATCCTTACAATACACTGCACGTGGCTGTGTACAGAAAGAGAAGAAAGTCTGTACAATTGCTTGTTTATCTTGAACTAAAATATTTGAATACAAAATACACATGTATTTCGAAAATTTCTCTTTAAAGCTGGAATAAAATTTTACACAATTTACCTAATACACTTCTATAATGATCTAAATGGTACAAAGATATCATTTGTCTAGTTAGAAATTTCTCATTTCTTATCTCTATAAGACCCTGGATCTAATCTACGTACTTGTCATCATATATCAACCTCTTGTGAGGCATGGCCTCTGACACCATAAGACTCTTGACTTTTTTTTTTCCTAAAAGGTACTTAATGATTTTAAAAAAAATTTATTAATTTTTGACATTTACTTTTATAAGATTTTGGTTTCCATTTTTCCCCTTGCAATGGAAAGCAATTTAATATAGGATATGCATTAAAAGCTCTTTTCACATTAGTCATGTTGTGAAAGACTCAGAACAAACGAGAAAAAGAAAAAACAACCAAAAAAGTTAAATAGTATGCTTTGATCTACATTCAGACTCCATAGCTCTTTCTCTGGACATGGCTAACATATCCCACCATGAGTCTTTTAAAATTGTCTTAGATCTTTGTATTGCTGAGAAGAACAAAGTCTATCAAAGTTGATCATCTGCACAATGTTGCTATTATTCTTACAATGTTTTCCTGGTTCTGCTCAATTCAGTCAGCATAAGTTCATGTAAATCTTTCCAGGTTTTTCTGAAATCTGCCTTGGATGGGTAGGATATAGAATCACTAAATAATATTTCTGAAATCCAACTGTAATATCAACTCCCTCTGCAATACCCCTATCTGAAAATCATTTAGCTACACTCTTCAGGAAATTACCACCTGCCTATATAATCACCTACACTTTTGGGCAGCTCTCACTGTTAATAGGCCTGTGAGTTAGCAGAAGGTGTGATGTCCAATGTTAGGGAGAAAGAAGCTCACTCCTGCTTCCTTTTGTTTCCTATATCTAGAGAAGGGCTAAAATATGATATGCTATACCTCATTTTTTCTTTTCAATAAAGCTTTTTATTTTAAAAACATACATACAGATAGTTTGTAACATTCACCCTTGCAAAACTTTGTGTTCCAATTTTTTTTTCTCCCTCCCTTCCCTCTACTCCCTCCTCTAGACAGCAAGTAATCCAATATATGTTAAACATATGCAATTCTTCTATATACATTTCCACAATTATCATACTGCATAAGAAAAATTAGATCTAAAAGCAAAAAAAAATGAAAGAACAAAATGCAAACAAAGAACAACAAAAAGTGAAAATACTATGCTGTGACCCACACTCAGTCCCCACAATCCTCTCTCTAGGTGCAGCATATCTCCTTCTTTAAACAAACTGACCAGTATTCTCAAGATGTGACTAAGCCAGGCCAAACACAGTGTCCACTTTGACTGTTTCTCCTTGAATTAACAGAGAATCCAGTGGCCACACCAACACATTCTCCTCTGGCATGCAGCAGCACCTATGGAGCAAAAGCATTCTGCAGACTATACCTTGAGGGTCACAGGACTGATTTTTAAGAAAGCTAACTTGCGACTGTTTTGTTAAGAAATTGGGGTTTATTTTCTTTCATAATATTTCAGCATTAGTAAGTGCACCCTCTGGGGGAAAACGGAAGGCCCCTCTGCGAAAGTTTTCCCCCCACTCAGCAGTAGGAGCTTTAGAATCATCCTCAGTAACAGGCTGAGCCTCTGATCTTCAGTAGGGAGCTGCTGAGTAGGCCCTGGCAGTACTTGTTCTTTATACCAATCTGCAAACTCAAGTGGAGTAGGAGGAAATTCTGAAGTTAGAAGAGTGAGAGAGACACACCCTGAAACTCTTCCTCCTCCTCCTTCTCCTCTAGTTCACACCTTTTCAACCACCATCTACTTCTCTTTTTCAAAGGACACAATCTCCCAAGGGGGCTCATGAGAGAAAGAACCATGCACAGAGGCCAGAATTCACCACATCAGACACCCTGAGGGAACTCCCTCACTGTGTACAATGGTCATGATCACAAAATGAAGTGAGGATTTTGGGCTGGACACTACAGTGTCTGGAAGGCCAATGCAAGATGTTCCATCAACTATGGCTTTCAGTAACCATGGAAAGGTGAGGCTTTTGGAAAGTTCCTGGATCCAATTAGTGAAGGCATTGGGTGTCAAATGTAGAGCAAACAGATGTATTATCAGTAGCAGATTTCAAAAAAGCAAGCAAAATGCACTATTCCTGGAGATGACACTCATATCAAATGAATTTTGAGTGGCAAACAATGGGATGAACAGGAGTGCTTCCCTTTGATTCTGGGCTTATCTGTCCTGTTGCTTCACTGAAAGGCTTTCTGGGACTGTCCATCAGCCCCGTTGATAAATCCTGAGCACCACTGGGCCTTTCCAAGTTCTTTTCAGATTTATGTATGGATAATGACTTTCCTCCCTGTTCATTCATATGAGATTTCTCTATCAATGATGCTATGATATAAATGATATAAAAAATGGAGGAACTGCTCATATAATTCCAAATTGCTTTCCAGAAAAGCTGAACACACTCACAGATCCACCAAAAGGTCTGACTTATCACAGGCTTTTCAACAGAGATTTCTTCAGTCCTTATAGTCTTTACCAATTTGATGAGTAAGAAATAAAATGCAGAGTTGTTTCAATTTATATTTGTACTACTACTATGGGTCTGAAACATTTTTATGTGGTTATTGAACACTTGAATTTTTTCTTCTAAGAACAGTTTATTCAGACTCTTTTGCATGTATGCAAGAGTACTATTACATTATGAGACCCTCACTCCTTGTTGCTTACATTATTGACATAAATAGCTAATACATTTCTTCCACATAAAAATATACAGTAAATCCCTATAGCCTACTGAATGAAGTATAAATGGTTTTTCAAAGTCCTCTGAAACTACTCCCTATCTATTCTTTTTATGTAATAGATGTTCTTGTTAAACTAGACTATCATTTATCTAATAACCTAATTTTCTCCTTTTCCGAACCTTTTTACAATGAAATCCTCTAACCCCATCTATCTGTTACTGTCCTTGTAGGGTCCAGCTCAGATTCTAACTACTCCAGGAATTATTTCCAACCTCCACCAGCTCAAAGTGATCTTTCTCTTCAAATTTCCCCACTTTATCTTTCTTTTGCACTTATTTCATTCTCCTTTATGACAGTTATTTGTGTACCTTTCTCTGTTACATTAGACTAAAAGTGCCTGAGAGCAGTTTTTGTATTATATTTATCATTATATTCCCAGTAACTGATATAGTGTCTTTCACGTGTAGGGAAAGGAAAGAAAGGAAAAGAAATAAACTGGAACAAATAGACATACAACAAACCTATGAAGGAGGCATTATTATTGCTAATCCTATTTTACTAATAAGGAAACTGAGTGAACAGAGGTCAAGTCCCTTTTCTAGGGTCACAAAGCTATTTCCAGTTTGGATTTGAACTCTGCTCTTCCTGAATCTGTTCAGCACTATCTACTGCATTACCCTGTATGTTGAATTGAATGAAAAGGTTCTTGCAAGATCTGATCTAATTCTCTCATTTTGTAAATAAAGAAACTGAGGCTCAAACTGGGGAGAAGGGCACTGCATTGCTTGGTCTATATTTCTGGGATTAAGTGGCATGGAAAATGAACCCAGGAATCAAAATCAAGAAATACCTGGAGTCATTAAAATAGTCATTAAATCCTCCATGACAGAAATATACCTCTTATATCCACAAAATAGGGCATGAATTCACATACAAGTTTAACTAATATTTGGATTTTTTGCTGATTTTTAAAATAAAATAAAATTTAATTAAAAATAATAAAGTGGTGTTCTAAAAGAAAATTCATGATCCCCGAGAGAAGACTTTCAGCATAAGTAAAGCACACTTTGGATGCAAAGATTACATGAAGTTATCCTTGTCCTTTAGACTTATTTGATACTTACAACTGTAACACAAGACATGGAAGAGGTGTTTGTGTGACTCAAAGACATGTCTATATGTCTAGCCTCAAGCTCTGTTCATCTGAAATGCAACATATCCAAAAGAGGATTCAAGAGTGCCTAAACAACCTTTCTCATTCCTAACTTCAATATTTCTGTTGAGGGTAACAGTCTTTCCACAAATTCACTGAGTTTGAGAACTCAAAGAGACCTCAACATCATCCAATAGGATCTAAACCCCATTAAAATAGCTCCCCACCTAAGCCTTTGGAATACAGCACACTTGAGGCAGTCCATTTCACTTGTGGGAATCTCAATCTCTACCTTAAATTGGCCTCTTTGCAATTTCTACCCATTATTCCTGGCTTTGCATACAGCTGGTGCCAAATAGAACAATTCAAACTTCTTCCTTCATAATCCTTGCCCTCAAAAGATTTGTGAACACTGCTATTTTGTTCCCTCAGATTTCTCTTCTCAAGGCTAAATAGGTTATCACTTCATTTTGGAGCCCCAGGTCACCCTTAACTCTTTCTTTTCCTTCACCAATGTGTTACTTTTGGTTTCATCAATAATTCTCAATCACAACACTAATCCAGGCGCTCATCACCTCTCCCCCAGACCACTGAAGGAGCCTCCTAACAGATCTGTTCCCAGTCTCTCTTTCCTCTCTAAACAATCTTCCTCATAGCTGCCAGCTGGCATTCCTAAAACTGGGTCCAACCATGTCCCTCCCTTACACAGGAAGCTGTCTATGACCCTTAGGATAAAACATAAACTCTTCTGTTTGGAATTTAAAGCTGCTCTCAATCTAGCTCCAACTTCTCTTCCCAGGCTTACTGCACGCTATTCTTCCCCACACTTCACTTTCTAGCCAAATGGACATGTCGTTCCATCTCCCCCAGCTGTGCCTGAGGACAGGCTGCTCTTTGTCTGCAACACACCTTCTTCTCACCTCCATCTCCCAGAGTCCACAAACTCTCTTCCAAGCTTGGCTCAAGTGCCCCCTTCTTTGCAGAGCATATCCTAGGCCACACCTCTCTCTCAGCACAAATTCTCTTGCTGATTAGGATTTATGTTGTTCCCTCCCCCCAATTAAAAGCCCTTTGAGGGGAGGGATTTTTGTTTCTCAAGGGAAGATGTTTTTCTGACACCCTTACCTCCAAATGCAGTCAGTTGTCAAATCTTAATCTACCTTCACACTCTCCTTCACATTTACCCCTTTCTCTCCAAGTACACATCTACTATTAATTATAATTATATATGGCCTTCTATCCATATCAGTATCTCTCTGTCTCCAGGTTCACTCTATTCCAATTCTATGTTCTATATAGATGCCAGATTCATCTTGCACCATGTTTTTCCCTTGCTCGAGACTTCAGTAATTTTCAATTTCCTTTAGGATAAATTCTAAACTTCAGTCAACCTTTCCAACCTTAGATCCTTCCTTATGTTCTAGCCCACAGGATTACTAATTGTTCTCCAACCTCAATGATCATCTTTTGCCTTAAGTACATTTTCACAAGCCATTCTCCCCCCTCCACATGTTTGAAATTCACTATCTGCTCTTCTTGTTTTTCAGGCAGAAGATCAAGGCTAATGTTAAGGTTATGAACACAGATGTCTAATAAGAGGGAAGCACTTCCCTCCTTGCCCTCCACAATAGAAATAGTAAAGTGTGGAGGAGGGACAGGTTTATGGAGGAAGATATTTTGGGTAGGAAATGTCCAAAGGATATTTGACATATAGACCATATAGGTGAAAATGTTTCACTACTGATAATGAAGGGCTAGAATTCAGGCGGATTTGATATCTGGATTGGGAGTCATCATTAAAGAGATAAATGAAACCATCAAAAGAAAGGCTGTGAACTTTAAAAGTAACAAGTTTTGACTAAGAACATACTATGTACCAGATATAGTTCTAGGTAATAGGAATACAAAGGTAAAAAGGAAACCATTTTTGTCCTTAAGGAGATTATATTCTACTAGAGAAAACAGCACCTATCAGGTAAGTAAATTCAAAACAAATATCAAATAAACAACAATTTTTGGTGGGGTGTGGGAGTTGCTCACAGATTGGGTAGGTGCACTTCCTTGGACAAGCAGTGGCACATACTGAGCTGCCAGGAAGGGAGTGTTTCTAAGAGGGAGAGGTATGAAGCGGGGTAGGGAAAAGCCTGGGCAGTGACTCAGAGAGGATGGAGTACTGTTCATAGGGAAAGCAAACAAGAAATGTGGCTGGAGTGTACAATCCCTGAAGAGTAGTAACATGGAATAAATCTGGGTCTACACCATGAAGGGCTCTCAAGTGTCCAGCAAAGAAGTTTGTATTTTATCTTAGAGGCAATATGGAGTTACTGTAGCTTCTAAGAAGGCCACTGTCAGATTTTTCAGTCCCTAAGAAAGAATCCTCTGGATTATAAAGTACTGCTTTTGTTTCACAAATTTGAACTCATGGATACTAATGAAATCGTTGAGTGTGAGAACTGAGACCCAGGGAACCCTGGAACAGACACAGAAGGCAGTATACAGGGAGAGATCATGCAGAAAGGAAAACTGAAAAGGGATAGTGAGGTAGGAGGCAAATTAAAAGAAAACTCCACCCAGTATTGCAAGGAGGCTGCTAAGAATTCAAGAAGGATAAAGGCTAAGGCAAGGCCACTGGACTTGGCAACTAAGAAATCATTAGTAATTTTGGAGAAAAGAGTTTCAGTTGAGAAGTGGTGACCTAAGTCAAACAATAAGAAGTAGAAGATCGGAAGTTTAAAATTTTTGAGTGCTAGGTTCTCTCCTCTATCCCCACCCACAATTAAGAAATCACATGTGAAGTTAAGCAGAACATTTTCATAAAAATCAAGTTGTGAAAGAAAACATAGATCTCCTACCCTAAAGAAAACAAAAATCCTCAAGAGAGAGAGAGAGAGAGAAAGAGAGAGAGAGAGAGAGAGAGAGAGAGAGAGAGAGAGCGAGAGCAAGAGAGAGCGAGCTTCAATCTGTATTCAAACACAATCAATTCCTTCTCTGGATATGGATAGGATTTTTCATCATAAGTCCTTCAGAGTAGTCATGGATGATTGTACTACTGAGAATAGCAAAGTAATTTACAGCTAGTTATCCCAAAACATTACTATATTACTTTGTATACATTTTATCTTGCTTGAGTTCATGGAGGACTTTTCAGGTTTTGTTTCTCTTTGGTTCTGAGAGCATCCTGCTCATCATTTCCCAAAGAATAATAATATTCCATCACAAATTTATTTAGCCATTCCTCAGCTGATAGATATCTCCTTAATTTCCAATTTAATTATCTCCTTTTTACAGATAATGAAACTGAGGCAGTTAAGTGGTTTGCATAAGGTAAACCAAACTAGTATGTATTTGAATCAGGATTCAAACTGAGATCTTATTTCCAGGTGCACTGTTATATCCATTAAACCAGATTGTCTTTCCTGATCAGCTATTCTCTTTCTTCACAGATTACTGATTTAGTGCTGGAAAGGGACCTCAATGATCTTCTTAGTTTCCTCATTTTATAGATAAGGAAACCTGGATCCCAGGTTCTGATTCCAAATCTAGTGTTACTGCTACTATAATATGCTAATTATATGGCAAAATCAAGTAAAGATGTATTTTTTTTTGAAAGGATGGGGGAAATCTGGATGAATTTGCAGACAGCAATGACTGAGCCTGAGTTGAGAGAGAATGAAAGCCAGAGAGCTCAAACTATGATGATTTTGGAATCATCTGCATAGATAACTGCATCCCTAGAAGCAAATGAGATGGAGAAAGTGTAGAGGGGGAAAAAAGGGGAAAGGTTCCTAATCAATCAAAGTCAAAAGAAACTGATGAGTAATAAGACAGGCAAAAGAAGGAGAAGA
Source organism: Myrmecobius fasciatus (assembly GCA_023553655.1). NCBI lineage: Eukaryota > Metazoa > Chordata > Mammalia > Dasyuromorphia > Myrmecobiidae > Myrmecobius > Myrmecobius fasciatus. The sequence goes on along the minus strand of JAJPUD010001657.1, from coordinate 164,046 downwards.
AAAAAGTGTATGGCAGATGGCAAATGTATCACGGGATTAAGGAAAAGAAGGAAGGAAGAGTTTGTTAGCTACAGGACAGGAAATGTAGGGACTGATTAGAATATTCTCCTTATGGTATTGGGCCTGGCAAAGTCAATAGGCTATAAGCAGCTGAGAGGCCAGACAGTAAAGGAGGCCACTCATTCTGCAGAGACTCTGGTGAGGCACTCATTTCACTCTGCTTTTCTTCTGCTGCTGAGGAGCTAATTCCAGGATGGAGGGTCAATCAACAGTAATGGCAGCCAAGAAGGTCAAGGAGTGAGGAAGCCTCTAATTCCCCTTCTTATGAAGGGAAGGCTGTGGCTAGACCACACTGGCCACACTTATAGGTCATGCAGCAACAGGGAGACTATGCAAGAACAAATTTCACAAAGGTGATGATGGGGAGCACATTTTGATGGACTTCATCCACCTGGTTCCTAGGCTGAGTAGTTTCAAAGGACTGATTAGACTTACACATTCAAGTAAATTGTGCAAGGATCTTGCTACTTCTGTCACAGGGAAGTCTGAAAGAACAAGGGCGGGCTTAGAAAGTGCTGTCAAGGACAAAACTGTCACTGCTCTTGTGACAAAGGTGTCACCGTCCTGTTCTTTAGCATGCTTCATGCAACAAATAATTTAGAGCACATGGTCAAAGTGCTACTTTCCCCAGGGACACTAACAAAGATACAGCAGGTGAACTGGAAAGCTAATGTGCAAACTCTCTGACTCAACATTACTACTAGCTCTAGATTCTAAAGAGATCAAAGAAAGAGGATTAGTATCCCTATGTATAAAACTACAGAGAAACCCGGAAAGATATATGAAATAATGCCAAGAGGAATGAGCAGAACCAGGAGAATGATTTATGTAACAATACTTATAGTAGATAAGGTTATTGTATTATTAGTTTTATTTTATTACAAGAGACTTCTCATGAATTAGGAATAATTTGAAAATATTTATAATACAAAAAAATCCCATCAAACACTTAAAAAACTCTGAAAGACTTACCAACTTTGCTCAACATAATGACCAATCACAATTTCAGAGAACTCATGATGAAAGACAGAACTCACCTCTAATAGAGAGGTGATGGATTCAGACATTTTGGGGGGATGTAGGCAATGAAGGAACTTGTTTTGCTTAACCATACAAGTTTCTAATAGGGCTGTTTTATTTTTTTTGTTTGCTCTATCAATGGAGGGAGGGAAATGAGAGGGCAAGATTTTTGTTAGTAGAAAAAAAAATTCAGTAATAACAAAAACTGACCCAGTAAAAGCTGCTCAAGTAATCAGATGTCTTAGAATTACACTGCTTTATCACAGAGCTATAACTCATTTCTTCTGATTTTTCTGCTTCCAAAACAAAGAGCTCCCAGAGACGGAGAAGCTCATCAGTTTGGTGATACTTTCTGAACATGGCTTTGGGACTTGTGAGAAATTAAAACTAGAAGACAACCTTGTGCAATATGCAGAAAGGAGGAATGATTATGGTTAAGGATGAATGGAACTTCCATTCATCCTTAACCATAATCATTCCTCCTTTCTGCATATCCTTGGCTGCTATTGTAAGTGTGTGTGTGTGTAAACCAGAACTCAGGGGCCCTATCCTGCTTCTTGCTTTGTTTGGGTAGGAAGGGAGAGGAGAGTGTATCATGCTGCAAGTAAAATAGGTGAAACCATCAATGAAATCCAGATCTTCCTGTTTTTATGTGCTGCCAAACAATGGAAGGGAGATCAGTATCCTTATTAGGGAAACTGGCAACAGTTGCTACCTTCCTAGATCAATTGCTCTTCCTTATTTGTCATGCCAATATGAGTACGGTCCTCTTCAAATAAGTGACTTGGAAAGGTGACACATCTATTCATAACTTACAGATTTAGAGTTAGAAGGGATTTTAGAGATCAGCTAGTTCAATCTCCTTAATTCACAAATGAGGAAATTAAGGGCCAGAGACTTGTCTGAGGTCACATCTCTAATAATGTATTCCATCCAGATGGTGTGTGAACTTCAGACCTCAGACTTTTGCAGTTGTCTCTACTTTGCTAGCCAATGAAACTGAATTGGTTGACATTTTTGGAACTTTTTTTTTTTGGACTTAACATGAATATAATTTTCCCTCTTCAAGGGAAACCATTTAACCATTTTAGAAAGCACTCATATTATCATGGAAAATAATTGAAAAAAAACTTAATCTCTATAAAAGAACCAGAATTTAGGAGTACCTAAAAGGACCAACCTGTGTCACTGATGCATCTGGTCTTTAGAGGTAGAATAACATGCTTTATTTCTTTTGTTATATGAGAAATCTTTAGAAGGCTAAGAAATATGGATAACAAAGATATAGAAAAAGTCATGAAGTATGAAAAAGAAATAGCTAAGCTTTATCTAGATCTAGTTTAAAATGTCTAAAAAATTTTTCATTTCAATTGATGCATGTGATTCTACTTGTAAATTTTATCATAGTAATAATGAATCTAAGTGCTTTATGAATTTTAAAGTGCTAGATAAATGCTACCTATTATTATTAATAAGGATAGGGATTAGTTCAGTTTAGGGAACTTCTGGGTGAGGAACCGTCCCATCACCCCTCCATCAGGTCATCACAACTTCAAGTCTGAAAGAATTGCCCAGAGTCACACAGGTAAGGACATAAATCCATAAGTTTCTGGCTCAGGAGAAAAATAATGACAACAATGAGAGAAACAAAAAGCAGTGATTATAAGGATGAAGCAAATCTATTTGAATTTTAAAAAAGATAAAACAAAAAGTAAACATATAGATGTACATGTACACACACACACAATGTCAATTCTGGGTGGGCATCTTTTAATATATGCTTTTTTCCCACTGGAAAGATTTCATTTTAGGGTAGCAGTCTATAAAAAGGGAAAGGGTCTATTTTCAATGTAGTGTAGTGTTTATATTCCTGGATGAATGGTGATTCTGAGCAAGGTTTATTATACTTACATCAGGGAAGAAAGGGGGATCTAACATGTTTGCTTCCAGCCTTTTGAAGTTTATGTCCTTGAAAATAGGATGCAGCTTCACACCAGCCGCTCCTTCTCCTTTGCAGCCTAATCGTTTTTTTGGATCCTTCTCAAGTAACTGCATAAAAGAGAGTAAGGGGATCAATTTAATTCTTTAGGCTAAAATGAAAAGTTTATAAAAGTATAAACAGATCCACTAAATGTAACAGGAGGGTAATAGTCAGAACTGGTACAGAACTTGGCTCCAACCTGGCTTCCTGCTTGGTTAGGGGAAGAGACAGGAAGAAAAACTAGTATATCTCCCTCTAATTAAAAGTACCTAGTGCTTACTCACATTATTAATATCCTGAATGTATCCCCTTGAATTCTGTGTTGGCCTATGTATCTGATTAATGCAAATATATATATATATAGGAGCTGCCTACATGTTTGTACAACAATCAACATCATGGATAGAAATTTTGGGACAAAGTTTTGACCCTTTTAGAGGGTTGGAAACATTAATCTGTTTTCAGGAAAGGACCCAGAGTTTATTTGGATTTCCCATTAGAAAGATGTACTAGGCAAACTCAAGTTTCCCATAAGGAGGTAAATATATAAACATAAGCAATAATTTACATACTGCTATAATATCTACATTGCTATGATAAGTCCTTGAGAAACCCACTGGAACCTAGGTAGAATTAGCCTTGTATTAGGCTGAGCCAAACTCCTCTTGACTAGCTTCACATGGGATAGGTGTCGGGTACTATCTTATAGGAGTCTTTCCACCTACTAAAAATACTTATCTATTATATGACCTACTACTTTTCCTAATATAAGCCCTTGCTTGTTTCTTTTCCAGTTTGCTCTCCTAGAAATGACCTTGAATTTTTTGCTCTAATTTTGGATAATTTTTATTTAATATCAAATATTTTATTAAATATCAAAATATTTAATATTAAAGTGCTTCTTTCCCTTTTGAGCTTCATTTTGTTTGATGAAACTTTGATCTTGTATTTGGATTGTGCCTTTGGAGTATCATATCTACAAGTTTGCTTCTAGTCTGAAAAAGGATACCTTGAACTTAGACGGATATGTTTAGATCCTTTAAAATGATGGTCTCAAAACTAAGTTACACTGGCATTGCTTGGTCTACTTTGTGGTAGAGGACAGGGCAAAGGGCAAGTAATGTACTAATTTCATTTATTACTATTTGGGTATTCTAGGGAAGGGAATTTGGTAAATAAAATGTAGACAGAAAAATCACAGTATTTCCAGTCTTTGTTAAATGTCTAATTTAATTTCATATAAATTATAGTTTCTACAGGAAGTAATCAAAATAGTTGAAAATTTAGAAAATTTACCACGAGGAAATGGCCAAACCAATGATGGTACATGAATGTAGTGCAAGATTGTTACTCCATAAGGGATAAGAAATGGACAGTTTCAGAAGAAACTAGGAAGATCTCTAAGAAATAATGCAGAATGAAGTAAGCAGAAAAAGGATAACAATTTATATTGTAACAGACTGATAAATGTCTTTGAAAGACTTTAGAACACTGATCAATTCAATCATGAAACCTGAGGACTGAAGATGAAATATACTATCTACCTTTTACCAGAAATGATGGACTTAAGTATGCAAAATGATACACAAACATATTTAGACATGACTAATGTGGAAATATGTTTTGCAAGACTGTACATGTTTGTTGAGGGCTTGCTCTTTCTTTTTAAAAACTGTTCAATGGGGGAGGGGCAGGAGAAGGGAGAGAGAATAAATATTTGTAAAAAATAAATTTATTTTCTTTTAAAAATATTTGCCTAGAGGATTATAATTATATCGCTCCTTTTAATTTTAACAAGTCTTTTGAAATCTGAGTTAAGTAGTATGCTATATTGAGAAGAGCCCTGGTAGTAGTGTCATAAGTTTGGCTTCATATTCCAGTTCTATCAATTACCAGATGTGTGACTTGGGGCAATTAACTTATCTTACTTAGTCTTAGCTTTCTATATGGGAGATGATATAATCTCTTAAGATTCCCTCCAGCTCTAACACTGTTATGATTGTGATGAAGTCAACTTTTGCTTATATGCTGAAAAGCAGTGGAAATTTTGTATACTTTGGGAAAATCAAAGAATCCTAGAACATTACAATAGAGAGATATTAGAAATCCTTTAGTTAAACCTCTTCATTTGACTCTTTTTACTCAGACTCTAGTCGAATTAGTATTATTGATATTGAAGATGGTTTTGTTTTGACACTTGGCCTTTTCTCTACAAGGTGAATTGTACTCAAAATATATATTTTTTTAGTCCTTAATTGTGGAGACCCATCCACAGTGAGTATTGATCAGTTATTTATATTCACGTATTTAGCCTGAATATATGTGTTAATGAAAATTACTAGATGTAATGATAAACCAAGAGCCAGTAGGATGGACATGCTAGAAGCCTTTCCAGTAAGATAAAGAATGAAACAATAATACCCATTACGATTCTTACTATTCAATAGTGAATTAGAAATGCTTACAGCAATAAAACAAGGAAAAGAAATTACAGGGAAAAGCACAGAGAGAAGCAAAAGTATAATTTTCTCCAGGTGATATGAAAGTTTATTTAGAATATCTAAGAATCAACTAAAAATAATCACAACAATTAGCAATTTCAGCAAAATTGCAGGATATAAAATAAATCCATACAAATCACCTGCATTTCTGTATATTACCAACAAAACAGCAGGAAGAGATAGAAAGAGAAATTCCATTTAAAATATCTACAGATAGCATAAAATATCTGCAAACTTTATAAACACAATTACAAAATAATCTTTACACAAATAAAGGCAAATCTAAATAACTGTGGAAATATTAATTGTTCATGGGTAGGCTTCACCAATATAATAAAAATAGCAAAACTAAATTAAATTACTTATTCAGTTCCATACCAATTAAACCACCTAAGGGTGGTTTATGGAGCTAGGGGAAAAAAATGACAAAATTCATCTGAGGGAACAAAAACTCAAAATGTCAAGGAAATAAAAAAAAAATTAGGAAAAAGGAGATCTAGTATCACGTGATCTCAAACTATACTATAAAATCTCAACTGTAAAAAAATGGTACTGAGTAAGAAAGAGAAGTTTATCACTGGAACAGATGAGGTATTAGGCACACAATATACAGAAGCAAATGAGCATAGTAATCTTATCGTGATAAACTCAAAGAACCCAGCTGCTGGGTAAGAACTTATTATTTGACAAAAAATGGTGGGAAAACTAGAAAATGGTCAGGCAGAAACTAAATATAGACCAATATCTTACAGTATATACCAAGATGATACATGATTTAGATATAAAGGATGGCATAATAAGTAAATTAAAGGGGAAGGAATGCTGGCTTTATGAATAGGGGAAGAGTTTATGACCAAATGAAGGATAAAAAGGTTCATAGGAGGTAAAATGGGTAATTTCAATGGTATAAATGAAAGTTTCTGCACAAACAAGATAGATCAAAGCAGTAAAAATTAGAAGGAAAAAAGGAAACTGGGGTGGGGGGAGGCTTTGTAGAAAGTTTCTCTGATGAAGGTCTCACTTTGAAAATTTTATAAAAGATATTTTTGACTGAGTCAAATTTGTAAGATTAAGAGCCATTTTTTTAATTGATAGCTGGTAAGGCATAAAAATAGGTAATTTTTAGCGGAAGAAATCCAAGTTACCAATAGTCAAATTAAAAACATTGCTATAAATCACAAAAAACTAGAAATATGTAAACTAAAACAATTCTGAGGTACCACTTCATACCTATGGTTTTGGCTAAGTTGATTAAAAAAAGGAAATGACAAATGCTAAAGAAATAGTGGGAAAACAGACTCTTTAATGCACTGTTGTTGGAGCTGTGAACTAATCCAATCATTCAGGAGGGTAATTTGGAATTATGGCCAAAAAAATTATTAAACTATGCATATCCTCTGGCCCAGCAATATCAGTTTTAGATCAATACCCCAAAAAATCAAAGAAAGAAAAAGGACTAATTTATACAAAAACATTTATAGCAACTTGTTTATATGTTTTCATTTAAGGAATTGGAAACAGAGGAAATGCCATCAAGAGAATGGCTGCAAATAAATGTGATGGAAAACTGTTGTGCTACGAGAATTAAGAGAATAGTTCCAGAAATACCAGGAAAGACTTGTATAATCTGATTGATCCAGAGTGAAGCTAGGAGAAGGAAAGCAGTTTATACAAAAATGACAAAATTCTAAGGATAATTAACTTTGAAAGACTTAGAAACTGATCAATACAATGATCATCCATTTCAAATTCATTTCAAAGGACTCATAGTGAAATATGCAATCTATCTTCACATAAAGAAGTATAGGTTGAAGTGCACACGCACACACACACACATTTGCAAAAGGCTTTTTCCCCTTGCCTTCTCAATTACTGGAGAAGGGGGAGAGAATATGGAACTGAAAAAATAAACTTGAATTTTAAAAAAAATCTACTATAATTACAATTCTTTAAAACGTGTTAGAAATTTATTTTCCAAACCTCTATATATCTTCACCCACCATCCTGCAGATAGACTGTGCCTCCTCAGAAAACTTCTCTGAGTACTCTTCTTGGTCTTCCCTCACTCTTCGATCTACCTCTTCACGTTTGACTTTCTCTTTGCGTTTCCTGAATGGTGACTGTCCCTGAATCATTTCATAAATTAGGCAGCCAAGTCCCCACCAATCAGGACTAAATGTATAGTTTTCATTATTGATAACTTCCGGAGCTACAGAGATAGAAAAAATAATAAAAACGACACATATTTAAGATCATCTTATAACTAATTAAAAATACTTTAATACTTAAAAGGATTTATGTTTTCTTCTTTGTGGGTATTCTCTCCACTAAAAGCAAGGGCAGTCCCTTTACAATTTGGTAGATGGCCTAAGAGAGTTCTAATGGATCACAAATTCATCACTGCACAGCTAACCTGGATAGTAAGCCTCTCTAGACTTTGACATCTATATAGTGTATCACTAGAACTGTTCTTGAAAACTTTCCTGATTAGTAGGATAAACATGCCAAAGCTTACCATTCACTGGAATGTCCCCATGCACCAAAGATTACACCTCCATACCACAATGAAACATTATGGAATGTTATTTGAGAAATTCCAAATAAAATATTAGAAATTTACATTTTTAATATTCAAAGAACACAAAACCAATCTGGAATTACTACATTAATTGCTGGAATTACTATATTAAACATCTGATACTAGGATGTTCCCAGGAAAAATGTAGGATTGTGTATGTGCCTCTCTTTCTTTGATTCTGACTCTTTAATATGTTTTGTTCTTTCAGGCCTAGCACAGTGCTGGGAACCCAAGTACTTTATAAAGGCTTGTTAAATGATTTATCAACTTGCTCAACACCATCCAGACCAATCAAAACTATTGATAGCCAGCAGAAACAACAAAATGCAAACTGTATTCTTCTGCTGAGAATGGGCCTTCTGGCTTTCATTCATGGGGCTTCATGACAATCAAATTTTATGCACCCTCAGACCTAGTCAACTGGAAAAACATCAAGTGCTCATGGGTAATCCGAGCGAATATAATAAAAATGACAATACTACCCAAACTAATTTACTTATTTAGTGTTATACCAATCAAACTCCCCAGAAATTATTTTACAGGTACAGAAAAAGTAGTAGCAAAGTTCATCTGGAAGAACAAAAGGACAAGAATTTCAAGGGAATTAATGAAAAAAAAAAAAGGCAGATGAAGGTGGCCTTGCTGTACCAGATCTAAAACTATATTATAAAGCAGTGGTCATCAAAACCATTTGGTACTGGCTAAGGAATAGAGCAGTCGATCAGTGGCATAGGATAGGATATCAGGACAAGCTATGTAATAATGTTAGCAATTTAGTGTTTGATAAACCCAAAGACCCCAGCTTTTGGGATAAGTACTTACTATTTGACAAAAACTGTTGAGAAAATTGGAAACTAGTGTGGAAGAAATCAGGGCTTGACTCACAACTAACACCACATACCAAGATAAGATCTAAATGGGTTTATAATCTAGATATAAAGAGTGATATTATAAGTAAATTAGAGGAACATAGTATAGTTTACCTCTCAGACCTGTGGAGATGGAATAAATTTATGTCCAAAGAAGAACTGAAACTCTTAACTGAATACCAGATAGATAATTTTAACTCTTAAGTTAAAAAGTTTTTGTACAAACAAACCTAATGCAGACAAGATTAGGAGGGAAGCATCAAATTGGGAAATCATCTTCACATTTAATGGTTCTGATAAAGGCCTCATTTCTAAAATATATAGAGAATTGTCTCATATTTATAAGAATTTAAGCCATTCTCCAATCGATAAATGGTCAAAGGATATGATTAGACAATTTTCAGATGATGATTTCTAGTCATATGAAAAGGTGCTCCAAATCACTATTGATCAGAGAAATGCAAATTAAGACAACTCTGAGAGGTGACAACACACCTGTCAGATTGGCTAAAATGACAGGAAAAGATAATGATGAATGTTGGAGGGGATGTGGGAAGGCTGGGACACTAATACATTGTTGGTGGAACTGTGAACGGATCCAACCATTCTGGAGAGCAATTTGGAACTATGCCCAAAAAGTTATCAAACTGTGCATGCCCTTTGATCCAGCAGTGTTTCTATTGGGCTTATATCCCAAAGAGATCTTAGAGGAGGGAAAGGGACCCACATGTGCAAGAATGTTTGTGGTAGCCCTTTTTGTAGTGGCTAGAAACTGGAAACTGAGTGGATGCCCATCAATTGGAGAATGGCTGAATAAATTATGGTATATAAATATTATGGAATATTATTGTTCTGTAAGAAATGACCAGCAGGACGATTTCAGAGAGGCCTGGAGAGACTTGCATGGACTGATGCTGAGTGAAGTGAGCAGAACCAGGAGATCATTGTACATGGCAACAACAAGACTATATGACAATCAATTCTGATGGACATGGCTCTCTTCAACAATGAAATGTTTCAAACCAGTTCCAATTGTTCAGTGAAGAAAGCCATATACACCCAGAGAGAGGGATATGAAATGTGGACCACAACATAACATTCTCATGCTCTCTATTGATGTTTGCTTGCATTGTGTTTCCTTTCTCTGATTTTTTTTTGTAGATACAATTTTTCTTGCACAACAATAAGTATGAAAATATGTATACATATATTCGATTTGTCAAGTATTTTAACATAATTAACATGTAGTGGATTTCCTGCCATCTAGGGGAGGGGTGGGGACTAGGGGGGGGAAAATTTGTAGCAGAAAGCTTTGTAAGGGTCAATGTTGAAGAATTACCCATACATATGGTTTGCAAATAAAGTTTTAATTAAAAAAAAATTTATGCACCCACAAGTGGAGAAGTAAAGCTTGTATTTAATCATCTAACATGTAGCTAATATGAACATAAGATAATTTTTATTTTTTGATGATTTAAAAGATTGTCATTTTCAAATTCATGAAACTTTAAAGAGGCTAGAAGGCTATATATATACATATATATATATATGGAGGGACTTGGGAGCACTTAAAAGTAATCTTTATTCTGGACTAACTGTAAATGTATCCATCTCCTTGTTTGTGAGGACTCAAAACTGTAGATTTTATACGTTAAGGGAGGGATATAGTTCACTTAAATTTTAGCAAATTCTCTGGAAAAAAAAAATCTCATCTGATTCTTTTGGTGAAGATGAGGATTAGATGAGAATATAGTGAGATAGATTCAGAACTATCTGGATTCAAAAAGGGGCTGCAAATGGTTCAATGTTGATGAGGCTAGGGGTCTCCAATAGAACATACTGGCAAGAACTGTTTTAACATTTTTATCAACTACTTGGAAAGAAACAGAGATGGCAAACTCATCAAATTTGCAAATGATATCAGGCTGTGGGAAATAGTTAACATAATGGATTACAGATTCAGGATCCAAAAGAGCTCACTTTTCTAAGATAACATTAAGTAGAGACACATGTAAACACTTACAAAAAAATCGACTTCACAAATACAAGCTGGGGAGACATGGGCTTGATAATAGTTGTTCTGAAAAACAGATTACTAGTGGATGTAAGCTAAATCTTTCAGCTTTGTGATGGGATAACCAAAACCAAAACAAAACAAACAAAAAAACCTAATGTGCCATTGGGTTGCATTAAGAGAAAGTATAATTTCCAGGAATAGGAAGGCACGGCTGATTTTAAGATCATCCTTAAAATAGAGGTTCTGGAAGCCAGCCTCCATTTCTTTTCTTGATTCTCTGGATTGCTTCTCCCATCTTCCAAAATGGCTTACTCCCCTCTCACCTTCAACTTTCTTTCATGTGTTCCTTCTCCCTTTTAAATATAAGCTCCTTGGGAGCAAGGAAAGCTTTCTTTCTGTTAATATTTGTATTCCCTGTCATTACTTAGCACAAAGTAAGTGCTTAACAAATGCTTATTGACTTGTTAAATTGGGGTTCCCAGACTAAACCGAACCACACAGTTGTGGTCTTGAACACGAGGGGTCACTGAGAAGGCAGTCGATCAGCAGGTGATGTTAACAGACAACAGCAGGGTCCCTTCTTCACAGGGATTGCTCCCAAGGATGGCTATGAGAGCAGGAAGCAAGGCTGCTGACCTATGTAGCAATGCTATTCCCAGGTCTCTTAGACTCAAGCCCCTGACACTATAACCATCACAGACTGAGGAGAAATGATGATGAAGATGATATGAATGTTAGACAAGCTATTTACTGTCCCTCCCCCTACTCTGCTAATCAGTCAATCAACTAGCATTTACTATGTGTTACGCACTGTGTTGAGCTTTAGGAATACAAAAAGTATCTTTGTTTACACAGAATGGATATGAAAGCAATTTAAAGAATTATATACATCTCATATACCCATGTAGCCAACTGTTCCAACTCTTCCTCGGATTGTTTCTCCTTCTGGGATCTGCATAGCTAGCCCAAGATCTGAGATTCGGATATGTCCTATTTATGTTTAAAATATAAAAAAGTAAAAGCAAATGAATCCAAAACATCAGCAAAGAACATAATAAGCACGAATCAAAGTTTTGTCTTAGAAATGTTGAAAAATGACTCATTCTGAAACATTTATGTTTAAAATCCACATTACATATCTTGACGTTTACCAAAAATATCACCAATTTATTTTCATCACCAACAAGAAATGAAATTATGCCTGGTCATTCATTCATCATGACCCACATGTACAAACACTTCAAGAAACTTAAACACAGTGTTTATTTATTCATTGCCAGAAGATGCATAGGTTACATGGAAGTAAAAAAAAAAAAACTCAGCTGACTGATAAATTAAATCCTTTGGTAAATAAGTACAAGTTGCTTACATACAATACAGAAAGTAATTATAACAGAGGATTATTTTTTGATGGAAGAGTAAAAAGGAAACTTGGAATGGTATTTTATTTCTTTCTATTATATATAGTTAGGACTATACTAGTGGCTAATGTATGAAGCTGGAATAAGAGATAGATTTTTTATTGTCAGTTGCTAGTTAACATCAAATTTCAAATTCTTCTATAGTTTTCCTAACTGATAGTTTAATTTATCAAAAAGAATGGATTCTCAATCATTACATAAACCTTTCTATACACCAAAAATGAAAGGAAATAAATTCGAGAATTTACCATACAAAGTAAAATAAAGTTAAATTTTTAACAAAGAAAATGAAGTGAACTGTCCAAGGTTCCCTGTTTACTCCAGCAGAGGTGGGATCTGAAAAATCCCAAAGGAAGAGATGGAATGCTTATCAAGTGTGCAAATAATACTCAGTTTGGAAAGGCAGCTAAGAAAATATGAGGCAGGAACCAAGAGATCTAAAGAGGCTACAACACTGGATTGAATCTAATAAGATGCCATTGCAGTCCCAAAAGTCTTCCACTTGGGCTACAAGTGCAAAATAGGAGAGACAAGGTCAGAAAGAAATTGGTCTTAGAAAGACCCGGGGTTTTGGCAGATAGCAAGCTCAATGAAACAAAAGTCTACCATGGCATCCAAAAAAAGCTGAGAAAAATTTATACCGCATCAAGAGAGATTTAACTTTCAAGAATTAGAAGGTGACTATCCATTGTACTTTGTCCTAATCAGATATCTGAAGTATAAGCACTACATCATAGGATCCTATCAGTTTAGGGCTGAAAAGGATCTTAGAGACAGGGTATCTATCTAGCCCAGCTTCCTCATTTCAGAGATGAGAAAGCTAAGGGCCAGGGGCCTTGGGTGTCTTGTTCAAGGTCACAAAGACAGTAAGCATCAGAATGAGGATTTTAAGATAGTATTTTTGTTCAGTTCTGTGTGTCACGTTTCAGAAAGGACATTCCCTCAGGTCTCCACTGTACTTTGGCTGCATAGGTAACTATGAAAGACTCTCCACTCAGGTTGGGCTTATCTAACCAACATATAGGAGGGCCCACATGCCATTGAGAGTACAGTCTCTTTATGTAAGAACCCAGGTCAACATGTGGGCAACAGAACTGGGGGGAAAGAGCTTTGGCAACCCCATCTCTGCACAGATATTGGTCTATGTTAAGGAGTGGGGGTCAAGGGAGGAGACAGGATATAACACATTTGAGAGGCTTCAGAGTTATGTGATTGTATAGCAACGGTTAAAATTTCTCCCCTTCTCCAGTTATACTTTTTAAATTATTTCCCTTTTCTTTTCTTTTTTGTCCTTAGTAGAATGGGGAAGGTGTGTATGATTCATTTTCGAATCACTAAAAGGATTTCAGCAGATCTTATTTTCTAATTAAAAGTTACATCTAGTCTTTATCTTTCTTCTTTTTTAAAAAAAATTATATACATTTTCATATGCAAAGAACAATATATGTGTGTATATGAACAAATGAATGTCTATCATAGATTTTTTTTTCAAAAAGCATATATTAAATTTAAGATGGTAATACTAACACTACTCTGCTTGTGGGTTTTTTTCTAATCTCTTCTGCATTTCATTTATTTATTTTTTCATCTATATAACTAGTTTCCATTTCCCCTATAAGTGTACATCTAAAAATAAATTTTTTTCCTTTGCCACAAGCAGAGTTAAATAAAACAAATTCAATCAGTAATGGTGTCTGAAAATGTCTGGCTCATTCTACACCTCTATTCCATTCTCTTTCTAGAGCATGCTTCATCACTATTAAGCTGGAGTAGTTATTGGTCACTACACTGTATTACTTTTCTTCTCCCTTAATATTTTATTTTTCCAAATACATGTAAAGATAGTTCTTAACATTCATTTATGTAAAACTTTGTATTAAATTTTTCACCCTCTCTCGCTTACTTTCCACCTTCCTAAGACATGAATTACTTTTTAAATGTCTAAAAAATGTAAATCAGTATCTAGTTAATAAATATTGATGTTTATAGGTTGAAGGCATGCCATTACTTACCACGATCATCCAGGAGAATATTTTCAGGCTTCAAATCTCTATAAAGCAAAGAAATAACAAAAGCAAAATTGTAACCTCTACTTGCAAAACAGTGATGATCATATTTACTCCAAAAAAAGTACAAGTAAAAAGAAAACAGTCTGTTATCAGAAAAGCCTGGAAAGACTTAAATGAATTGATTCTGAATCAAGTGAACAGAACCAGGAAAACATTGTACACAGTAGCAGCATGAGTTTACTATAATCCAGGTACTGTGTTAGATGATGGGTTTGAAAAATAAAATGAAAATCTCTTCTCTAAAAGAGTTTGCTTGGCATAAGGTAAAAACTGGGTTAAAGTTACATCTTCCAAGATCTAGTTTTGTGATTGTGCAGATCATTTGTCCTGTCTGATCCTCATTTCTTCATCTGTAAGAGAAGGTAATGACATTACCATTAATCTCTCAGGGTTGTTGTGAGGTTCCAATGAAATGATACTGGTAAAGCCCTTAAAAGGTTCTATAAATGCTAAGGATTATTAATGTTGCTGCTGTTGTTACTATGGAGGCATGTATATAAAACTATATACAAAACATATAAATACAAGATAATAGGAGATAGAATTTAAATGCAGCTTTGAATAAAACAAAGGATTTTCAGAGAAGATAAAATGGGAGTGCATCTCAGACATGGGAGTTAGCTTGTGTAAAGGCCCTAGAATGTTGTAAGGACCAAGAAGGCTAGCTGGGCAGAACCCAGGTGTGAGGAAAGGGTAAAGTTAATACATCATCAGCCTACAAAGGTAGTCTGGCTCCAGACTGCAAGGGCCTTTCACTGTCAAACAGAGGAACTTGTATATCTGATCCTAAAGGTTAAAAGAGCATCTAGCTAGAGTTTATTGAGCAGCAGAGTAATATGGTCAGATCTGTGTTTTAGAAAAAACTATCTTGGTAGGTAAACAGAAGACGAATTGGTGACAGTCAATCAACAAACATTTATTACAAGTTTGCTTCAAGTCAGAAAACGTGCTTTAAGTGTGGATACAAAAAGAAGCAAAAAGAGTTTCTGCTTTAAGAAAATTGCAATCTAATGCAAACTGTGTGTACACACACACGCCTCAAGTTATATACAGAATAAGAAATATTTCTCCTCTTTTAATTATTACAAGAAGCAGTCCTTGACAACAGACTGGATGTGGAGATGATGAGAAATAGTGAGGAATCCAGGATGACATCTAGGTATGAGCCTGAGGGACTGAGCGGATGACATTGCTCTTTACTGTAAAAGGGAAGTTAGGAAATGGGGAAGGTTTGGGGGAAAGATTATGAGTTTTGGACATATTGAGTTTAAGATGTCTACTGGACATACATACTTCAAGATGCCTGAAAGGCACTGAGAGATGTTAAGTTCAGAGAAGTAAAATAACTTTTCTAAGACTACATAGTTAGCGAAGGGGCAAAAATGATATTCCAACTTGTCTGCTAACTCCAAATCCAGCTATTTCTACTACACTGTACATGTTTCTGTTGCTCAACAGCTCACTGCTCTTTCCACAGCGAAGATGTCATCTGTTTTTCATTCTACAATCCAACTCTTTCACTAAATATGAGAAACCCAATGAGTATTAATTTATGGGTTAGATGGCAAAAATTAATATAAAATATTTTTCTTCAATCATCTGAAACAAAATCTATCAGACTTTTTCCATGACAAACTACATTTTATCACACACAAATATTGGGTTCTTCATGAAAGACACTGAGAATTTATCATTTAGATTTATTATTATCATTTTGAGCAATTTTTACAGCAGTTTTACTGACTTATCATAATGAGTAAATTTCCTATAAACAGGACGACAGATGGAAACAGTTATGCCACAAGTTTACATCTGTTAATTTTTATGAAATCAAATCCTAGCAAGAATCATCCAAAATTCACATGAGATTTTCGGATCTTGCTTTTGATTGTTGACACTGACAAATATTTGTATAAACATATGTAGGCAGATGCAATTTTCTCAGCACCAGAGGAAAAAAGCTGAGTCTGAGTATCTTTGGTTCCTGGTGAATTAATGATCACAGTAGCTTATACATTACAATTGCCTTACTTGAACATGCAACAAGCAACTTTCCTTTTTGGCTCTTTATGTCATTCTTTCTTTCTTTTTTTTGGGGGGGGGGTTGAGCTAAAGAAGAATAAGAAGTAAGCAGATTTTAATTTAATAAATTATAGATTTTGATTCATTAGTCAACCTATTCTTTGGATTAAAAAAAAAAATTCCACCACAAACTACCACTCTTTCAGGTAAAAAGTTGTTCCTCCCAATCCTTTCCTGAGCCTTCAAAACTCGTCTATTGTCTCATTCTTCTTTTCTTCCTATCTATATCTTGCCACTGTACCCAAAAGGCTCCAGAGGAAAGAGTGAGGCTGGTGACTTTGCACAGCCCTTAGGTACAATTTAAATACAACTCACTTGCAAGTCATGGCATCACCTTCCTGATGTCATGGTCTTTTTTGAAAAAGAAGGACAAACAATATGAATAGTGGTAATAGCTGTCCCAGTGGGGACTCAATTGGACAGTTCCAGTTGGATCACACAGCTTGCTCCTTCCTTCCTCCTTTTTCCCCTATGTTTATATAGGGTACCCTTACCTGCCAGTGCTCTGCCCAAAGAAATGTAAATTTTGGTTGCTGAAACCTCATAAGATATCTTGGAGTTTACAGGATAAATTAGTTTCTTAAGGACCATGTGTTAAATCCAAATCATTCAGGCCCTCATTGATTGGCTAACAATAGGTCCCAACCCAAGTCCTAGCAGGTCACTGGGCCCTGATGGCTCAAAAGTGAAATAACAAAAAACAAATGTTTCTGCTTTGGCCAGAAACTGAGGATCATCCATTCCCAAAATGATTTTTTTTTCTTAGGGGGAGAGGGGAAAGACTAGTTAAAAGAGGCCATTCTTTTTTTTTAATTTTAATTTAATTTTAATTTTTTTTAATTAAAAGCTTTTTATTTACAAAACATATGAGTGATTTTTCTACATTGACCTTTGCAAAAAACTTTTTTTTTTGTTCCAAGCTTTTCCCCTCCTTCCTCCCACTCCCTACCCCTAGATGACAGGTAATCTAATACATGCTAAATATGATAAATTATATGACAAATCCAATATATGCATACATATCTATACAGTTATCTTACTGCACAAGAAACATCAGATCTAGAAAGAGAGAAGAAAAAAAAACAAGCTAAGAAGGAAAACAAAATGCATGGAAATATTCACAGAAAGCGTTAAAATGCTGTGTTGTGGTCCACACTCAGTTCCCTCAGGCTAAAAGAGGCCATTCTTTGCCTAATTTCTCACCTAACCCTAATTACAAAATGGGCATTGCCCCAGTCAAACTGAGCCCTGGAAAAGATCTAAGCTTAGCTTAAAAAAGCAAAGGTCTCCCACTATATTTGGAGCCATCTTTGGTCATTCTTATCTTGCCAATGGTCCCAAAGAGTGAGACTGGTGACTTTGCATAGCTCTCTCTCACTTAAATCCAATACTTGCAAGTTATGTCATCCCCTTTCTGATATCATGGCTCTTTCTGAGAATGAAGGACAATGACAAATGGCAACAAAACAAATATTATTGAAAAAAGATATAGTTTGATGTATTTCAAAAGTGATCCAAGTCCATTATAGAGATATTCAAATGTCTTTCATAGTTAATAAAGTTATGAGATTAACTTGAGTTTCTCAAAGCCATCAAATTTTGAAATATATGTGGAGGATGACACAAATAAAATGGGCTCTACACAGTTATAAGCTTGTTAAAGTCCTAGATAAAAACAATTTTAAAAAAATAAAGCAGAGTAGAGCACCAGCCCTGAAGTCAGGAAAACCTGAGTTCAAATCTGGTCTCAGACACTTAACATTTCCTAGCTGTGTGACCCTGGGCAAGTCACTTAACCTCAATTGCCTCAGCAAAAAAACAAAACAAAACAAAACAAAAGTAAAGCAGAGGAAAAACTGCTCGATTTAACAGATATTAACTGGGAGGATCACAGGGAGTATAGAAGTAACTTGATTTAACTGTATTAGATACTGATAATCAGAAAATTATAGATTTTAAATCAAAAGGGTCTTCAAAAATCCATTAGTTCAATGTTCCTTTTTTTTTTTTTTTTGGCAAGAGATTAAATTCTGGAAGAGTTAAAAGACTTGCCCAAGACACAAAATTGGGACAGGCAGAGGAGAGGTTTGGACCTAAGTCCTCCAAGTCAGAATCTGGAATTATTCTGCCATACCACAGAAAGACTTTGCAAATTTTTGCTATGGATTGTGATCTATAATAAGTTGGGTAAAATAGTAAAGAGTAGTTGTGGCAGAGTTTAAACCAAAGTAGTTCAATGGCTTTATTTATAATAAATGTTTGGAATTAGCAGCTAAAACAAACTGTTTAAAGATAAAACAACAACCTCTACTCCTACTCCTAGTACTGATAATTTGGGACAAATGATTCAATCATGGGTCCAATGGGTAGTCTGTAGGTTGGCATTGCTATATTCTATGATGTCCTACTCAGTTTGGCTTACTCATCCATATACATTTGGATACACAAAATGGGACCTTCTTTTATCCTTGTTACATGCTTCTCTTGTATAAGTTTTGGTGATTAATGCCTTTTACAAAGAAATATAATTTTAAAAAACTGCATCCTTTGGGGGCAGCTAGGTGGCGCAGTGGCTAGAGCACCAGCCCTGAAGTCAGGAGGACCTGAGTTCAAATATGATCTCATTTAACACTTCCTAGCTGTGTGACCCTGGGCAAGTCACTTAACCTCAATTGCCTCAGCAAAAAAATAAAAATAAAATAAAATAAAAAATGTACCCTTTGAAACATCTTACATAAGGGTAGACTACAGGAATCTTAGAGTAACTGACTTAGTTGGCAAAATTGATGTTAGTGTGACTGGTAGGTGATTAGAACTGAATAATTTTTATCTTCTTTGAAATATCAAAAAAATTCTTTCAACTATGTCTTAGAATATATGAGAAACAGAAGCAATTCAAAGTATACTTAGCAATTAGTTTTAATCAGACTTTTAATATTATGTTTGAAATTTTTTCTTTTAACCTACCACAAATTAGTAGCTGAAGTTTAATTCATGAGCCAGAGTATAAATAAAAGAAATCTACAAAATAAGATTGAGGCAGCTTCTGGCCTCTTTATTGGAGGGCAGAAACTAAACATATGTTTTTGTGTTTGGTCATTAAAATCTGAAAATTCAGAAAAGGTGCTCCAAGTCACCATTGATCAGAGAAATGCAAATTAAGACAACTCTGAGATACCACTACACACCTGTCAGATTGGCTAAAATGACAGGAAATGATAATGGTAACTGTTGGAGGGGATGTGGGAAAACTGGGACACTAATACATTGTTGGTGGAACTGTGAATGGATCCAACCATTCTGGAGAACAATTTGGAACTATGCTCAAAGAGTTATCTAACTGTGCATACCATTTGACCTAGCAGTGTTTCTACTGGGCCTATATCCCAAAGAGATCTTAAAGGAGGGAAAGGGACCCACATGTGCAAAAATGTTTGTGGCAGCCCTTTTTGTAGTGGCAAGAAACTGGAAATTGAAAGGATGCCCATCAATTGGAGAATGGCTGAATAAATTATGGTATATGAATGTTATGGAATATTATTGTTCTGTAAGAAATGACCAACAGGAGGATTTCAGAGAGGCCTGGAGAGACTTGCATGAACTGATGCTGAGTGAAATCAGCAGAACCAGGAGAACATTATACACAGCAACAAGACTATACGATGATAAATTTTGATGGACACAGGGCAGCTAGGTGGCGCAGTGGATAGAGCATCAGCCCTGAATTCAGGAGGACCTGAGTTCAAATCTGATCTCAGACACTTAACACTTCCTAGCTGTGTGACCCTAGGCAAGTCACTTAACCCCAATTGCCTCAGCAAAAAAACAAAAACAAAAACAATTTTGATGGACATGGTTCTCTTCAATAATGATGTGATTCAAACCCAGTTGTTCAGCGATGAAGATAGTCATATACATCCAGAGAGAGGCCTGTGGGAACTGAGTGTGAACCACAACACAGCATTTTAACGCTTTCTGTGAATATTTCCATGCATTTTGTTTTCCTTCTTAGGTTGTTTTTTCTTCTCTTTCTAGATCGGATGTTTCTTGTGCAGTAAGATAACTGTATAGATATGTATACATGTATTGTATTTGTCATATAATTTATCCTATTTGGCATGTATTAGATTACCTGTCATCTAGGGGTGGGGGATGGAGGGAAGGAGGGGAAAAGCTTGCGGAAAAAAAAGTTTTTGCAAAGGTCAATGTAGAAAAATCACCCCTATGTTTTGTAAATAAAAAGCTTTAATTAAAAAAAATCTGAAAATTCAGAGTGCTACTGGAAACATGTTCAAGTTTTTGAATTCTGAGATATCAAATCTGACTTTTTATATTTATAACTTTCTTCTAAGGTATAGTTTTGTGTATTATTTTGTGTCCCTGATGTAACTACAAAAACCTTAAGGCTGTTTAAAACTGGAATTGCTTTCCTTGGAGTTACCCAGTACAGTGATGTCCAAATACTGATAAGACACAATCTCCACAGAAGACACTACTACGTAATTCCTGGTTCCCTAATTCAATTAAATAAGTTGATTTAAGTTACTGAAAACATGATTTAGGAAATGACTTGTCTTTTCCCATGTACACTTAAAGCATCATAAGCTAATAGTTACAAAATTACATTTCCTCAAAATGAAAACATGGTATGTTAATTGTTCTCATCCTTTTCACCTGCTTACACACTCTGGTATAGCATGGGTCAAGTTTATCTTTTGAACAAGCTATAAAACCTACTGCTTTAGATTTAACAGTTGAGAATAGGAATATATTTTATATATTTTTAAATGCACATTTTAATTTGTGTATATACATACACCCAGTGAATTTCTATGCTGAAATATTAAAGCTAAAAATAGTTGTAATTTCTGTAATAACTATTGATAAAGCGCTTTAGGAGTTACATAGCACTATAACATTATCTCCATTTTATTTCACACCTGACTCTCCTCCTAACTACTTTTCTATCACAATTCTAGTTGCCTTTTCAGCTCAGAAATGTTTCTGCTCCTGTTGCTGGTTCCTTCCACCAAGTGATAAGTTCCAGCCCAGAACCTCTAACTGAGGAAGTGGCTTGGGGCCAACCACAGCTAACTTCTCTAGAGCTGGGGCTTGGGCTTTTCCATCATGCAAAGAGAAGGTGCCTTCTCTATTTTCTTTTTACCTCAGCACATTTTAGAACCTTTTTACGTGTTGTCCTCCCCCACTAGCATGTAAGTCCTTCAGGACTGAAACCTAGATATCATCCTTACCTTCTTACAGTCTCACCTAAACCTAGAGACTTCACCTTTGCAACATCTCCAATAGATCCCCTTCTCTCCTCCGATATAGGCACCACTTGAGTACTGGCCTGAACTATTTCGATTTTATGCTAGTTTGCTTACCTAGTCTCCCCCACAAAGATTTTCTTAGAAGGGAGGTCCCACTACGTCAAGAACCTAACCAATAAATTTCTCTAACTCCCTATCATCTCCAAGATCAAAAACAAAATCCTCTGACAGTCAAAGCCCTTTAAAACTTAGCACCCTCTTACGCAGTTTTCATATATCTTATACAGCTCCACTGCTAAGGTCCTTCACAACCAAGTTTTCTTCAGGCTAGCAATACTGACTTGTTTCCTCAAACATCTCCTGGCTCTGGACATTATCAATGGCCCTCTCCCCTACCTAGAATGTTCCCTTTCCTCCTCTTCATCTCCAGGCTTCCTTCCTTCAAGTTACAGTTAAAAGACCATTTTCTAAAAGAAGGCTTTCCCAAATTCTTTTAATTTGCTCTGTTGACTACTTCTCATTTATTTTGTACATAGATTTGTACACAGTTGTCTGCATGTTGTTTCCCCCATTAGATTGTAAATTCCCTGAGGAAAGAACCTGTCTTAAATTTTTTTCTATCCCCCAGTACTTAGTACAATGTCTGGCAAACAGAAGGTACTTAATATATGCTTGCTGACCACTGACTGCCCATTTTTGCTGATTTTTCTACCTGCTTAGGTCTTGTTCTTTTAACCTCCAAGTTTGAGGGTTACCACTCTGCTTCCTCTCTGGATGTTTTTCCTTCGTACATGATATTTATATCATTTGCAAAGTTTCAAATAATCATCTCTCATTAGATATTATATTTTCTTTCTTTTTCTTTTTTTGTTTACATATGTATGTATAATTTTTCCAGTTAAATATAAATCAATATTTTTAGATTTGTTTTTAAAACTCTAAGTTCCAGATTCTTTCTCTCATTATCCCCCCTAGCCCCACTCCATTGAAAAGGCACATGTGAAGTAATCTAAAACATTTCCATAAAAGTTATGTTGTGGAAGAAAACAGAAATCTCTATCTGCTGAGAGGATTATTTTGTTTTTCAGGTGAGGAAGCCAAAGCCCAGAAAGGTAATGAAGGACAGAGCAGGGATATGAACACAGGTCCTCTGCCTTCAAAGACCAATGCTATTACTCCTTAGCTGGCAAACTCCCAGAGGACATGGAGTGGCATTTCCTGAGATCAAAGAGATTTTTTTTTCAGTTTAATTATTACCCCCCAAAAGTGGTAGAAGGTAAACAAAATCAATTTTCTTCCTTGACAACTGATTTGGGAAAATACTTAATATGAAAGGAGATTGGAATTATAGAAAACCGACAAATTTAAACTAATTTGGGAAAATAAATCTGAAAAGTGGTAAAAGGTCTCAGTCAGAATGTTTTGTATACATAGTAAATTATTAACAGCATATATAAGTCTTAAGAAGATTTGCTTCATTAAAGAGTTTTTGCTATTAGTTACTAAGGGTTTTTATTTTTAAAAATGCTTCTAAAAGGCTTAAGGGTGAGTCAAAATAGTATGTTCCTTTAATAATTTTATTATTTTACTAGCAATTTTACTTAATGAACACATTAATTAATTTAAATAACTGAAGTTAATATTATTAAAGTTTACTTCTAACCTTTTAAAAATTATGTTCAGTTAAAAATATCACAAACTTTTTTTTTGTTTGTTTTTTTAAAGATTTTCTTTGGGTATTTTTTCTGTTGGGTAATTTAAATAACAGAATTAACTGAATTATCTATAAAATTAAAAATACGTTGTTTTTTTCATACTTATTTGAATGTCATAAGGATGAAATTATGTCAATTTCTAACATAAAAGATATTTTAAGCTACTTTTGATAATATATGCAATAGAGATAATACAGATAGGAATTTCAATTTTGTTCCTCCCTCTCTCCCTTACCTCGCTAAGACATCAAGCAATCTAATATGGATTGCACATGTACAATCATGTTAAACATATTTTCACATTAATTTTCTAAAAGCATAGGATGGGTCTCCTGAACAGTTGGTATCCTCCATGCTAGAGTTCCCATGATGAATAAGAAGGGACTTTTGAAGAAGACATTACTGCCATTAACTCTTACCTGTAAACAATTCTTTCCCTTTGTAAATCTTCCAAACCACAGCACAGCTCTGCAGCATAGAATATGGCCCTCTCCTCATCCAAGCCAGGGTTTCCCATGTTATATATGTGGAATTTCAAATCCCCTCCATTCATGATAGTTAGTACTAAACACAGGGCATCTTTTGTTTCATATGTATAGGATAAACTAACCTAAAAATAAAAAAGACATGCTGATACAGTTATCATTCTAATTCTTTCTGAAAACAAAACAAAACAAAATAAGAGTGAAATGCATCTGAATTAAACTTTATTTTTCTTGAAATTTGTTACACATTTCATATATGTAAAAAATAGGTTATTGTTGTACTACTGGAAACATTAAATTAATGCTTAGTTATAAACATCAGTCAAATGTTGTATTATAAAAGGGTGTTATAAACAGATATTGGGTCCTTTACCAGTTTTAGACTGCTGCTTTTACTATTTTACGACTGTTTTATGAAAAGACACAAGTACCTATATAATATTTCTAGAGAAAAGACCCGGGAGATACTCAATAGCTAAAGGAAGATGTAATTAGTGCTTTACAGAAGGTAAAAGGTAGAAGTCATATATAAACCAACTCCAACATTTTACAGATAAGAAAAGTGAAGTAAAAAGAGGGGAAGTGACTTGGTTAGTCAGAAAACAACTTAGTTATAGACCTGTCCTTGGCATATCCAGACCTCCTGATTTCTAATCTTCTTATTACTTCCATTATACTGACTAGGGTACTGAATTGGGAACTTAGATAGTGGATTTTGATTCTGAACTCGTTTGGGTGATGTTCGAAATTTTTCTCAATATTTCTCTGTGTCTCAATTTTCTCTTCTCTAAAATGTGAATTATACTTACTGTCTTAGGAATTTTGTTATTAGGAATAATTAAAAAGTACTAATGTATAAAACACTACATAAATATTAAGAATAACCTGAAAGAAAATTAAATTAAAATGAAACACAAAGGAATAGGACATTTTCTTCGATATAAACAAATCTATATGTAATATTTCAATATAATTAATTTTCCTAATTTAAGGACCTATTTCACTCAGGTAGGAGGAATGCCTTCTAATGGAGATTGCAATCATTCCTCTAAGCCTCAGGGGACACTTTTATAAATTGTTACAGACAAGAATACTTGTTATTTGATTGCTACCCTCCTGGTTAAAAGTCTCTCTGAACTTAGCTGATGCATCCAATAAGAAAGAGGCAAATTGTCTGTGGCCTGACCTGTATTTGAAGACATTCTAGATTGAAAATTTCTACAGTCTTATTCACTGTTTACACAGCCTTCAAAAATCAGGTCTCATCTATACTCTGGAACAGAAAAAGGCATTAAATAGAAGAATTTACCTGAAACCAAATTCAAAATTAAGAGATCCAGATATCCATGTATATCTAAGATATCAGAGATATAAATGCCTTATTTATTAAGTATTTAAATCAAAGCAGTCATTAATAAAAACTGTAAAAAGGCACATAATCACAGCTAAGAAAGAGCAGCATTTTTTTTCAACTAGGATTTCAAAAGTGAAGAAAGGAAAAGATTTCTTTAATAACCAAAACCAATGAGACTTTTCCATGAATGACACACAATTAATTTACCTTCACTAGATAAAAGGGAAATACTCTAGTCAAAAGAAAATTTAGATTAAAAATCAATAGTTTTTGGAGCACCTAGGTGGCACAGTGGATAGAGCACCAACCCTGAAGTCAGGAGGACTTGAGTTCAAATCTGATCTCAGACACTTAACAGTTCCTAGCTGGTGACTCTGGGAAAACCACTTGACCCCAATTGCAAAAAAAAAAAAAAAAAAAAAAAAAAAAAAGAAAATTAAATAAAAAAAAAGATTATTTCTTAGTTTTGTATACAATTAAATCTACTGTAAGTTCCTTACCTTTGATTTAAGGCTCAAAGACATTTAACTTTAACTCTTAGTCAACTGAAATTTATATATTTCTAGGCTTTATTATCCAAACTGACATAGTAATCAGACAGAATCCTAGTGAATGCTACTAGAATTTAAATTTCCCTTTCAATTCAACATTTTTGGTTTACTAAGTTAATTTTTATTAGTTATCTTTACTTATAACCTCATTAAAGGGTATGATTCAATAACCAGGAAACTGGAACCTCCTTATCAAAAGACTTGCAAGGATAATATTAAAGAAGAATATATTTTTGGTGTTCTTGAAATTTATTATTCAATATTTCTTCATGCAATTGGGCCTAAAAAGCTAAAAGACTGAGTTAAAAAGATTAAGATGAACCGTCAAGGAAACTATTCAATTAAAAAGAAGAAAATTCTGAGTTTTCAAGAAGTATTACAAAGAAGTATTTTAAGAAGAAAAAAACATACCATACATTTAGCATCTGTAAAACTTTATACTCTTATCAATCATTAAAATACACAGAGCACTGTGTAAAAAAAAAAATTGTCCAGATCTATATCCTGTTCTAATAATGCCTATATTTTATGTTTTGGAAACATGAAAACAGATGAGAAATAAAGGATTTATAATAAAAACAATATGTGAATAAATAGTAAAAAAAAAAAAAAGCAAAACAAAATAAAAAAACCCAACCCACACGGTCAAAGGAACATTTATTTCTGAGACAAAAGACAAGAATAAATTTGGATGGATTTGACAGAGAATGAAAAGCTGTATAAATTTAACATATGAGCAGAAACTCCAGTATCTGAGCAGGGTGAGGTTTCTTGGAAGATCTGAATGGTGGGTGTGAAAAAACTGGAGAAGAAAAAACAAAAGGGCATCCTAGAGAAGAATCAGGGAGAAACACAATGAATATATGGAGGTGGCATTCGAAGGTTACACATGACAGAGTATATAAAATGAGGGAGGAAAATAATTCAGGCACTTTGATGTGCACTCAGCAGCACACTGCTGGCATTTATTTAATAAGTGACAATGACTGGTAAGAACCTCCCAACTGAATGTGCAGGATAACATGAAGTCATCACAACACAAAGGAAGAAGTCAAAAAGAAAAGCCAAATTTGGAGGCAGTACAAGAAGAGATTTTTTTAATGCCTTTTTTTTTTTTTTGTATAGGAAGAGATTCTATGGGGTAATACAGGAGGGAGAAAAATAGGGTGAGTGGGAGAGAGAAGTACAATTCAAATCAAGGAAGAGATACAAATAGATGATGCAAGAAAAGGCTAGTAGCATCTGTCATTTGTTCCAAAGTCTAAATTTAAAATAATCCTAAGGTTTCTGGCATTGGATACCAGATGGATAATCTTTACTATGAAAGAGGATTATGGAATGCATATAATATGATAATTTCAGTTATAATTTATCACTTAATGGTTTCATATCTATTATATCCCATTCAATCCATATAACAATCCACCTATATTTCAACAAACTGGACATCTGGCAAGATATCTTGTTTAAAATGTCGCATAGGGAAGAATGCTGATATTTAAGACTAAACTTACTGATAAGAAAAAAAGACTTCCCCACAAAGGTAATTAAATCCATGAAAGTGAATATAACTAAAATTCTGTAAAATAAGAAGTCTAAGTGATTAAGAGTTGTGCTCTGAGAGATTCTTACTATGAAAATGAAGAAGTTTGAGACAAAAGGCATCAAACACCCATTCTGTGTATTGAATGATGTTAATAAACAGAAATCAAACAAAATTATATAAGTTGTTACATCTTTTAAGGAATCTTCTCATAAATTATTGATGATTTATCCTGGGAATTGATTGCTCACTGCCCTTAAAACTATTTCACTTCCAAGATGGCGCTCTCTTATGTAGACATGCTCTGGTCTATTGCACCACTTAGTCTTGTTTTCTTGAGAATCATTTTTATTTCCCCAGGACTTGTGATGATGGAAACAAATTTCTCATAAGGCACATCTTTTACATTTTCCTCCTATTTGTTGGTTTTTTTCCTAGTTCCCTCTTATATAAGATTCTTTAGAAGAGAAACTATTTTGCTTTGTTAATGTATCTTCAACACTTATCACAATGCTTTGCACAATGTGGGCATTGAATACTTATAAATTGAGTCCTTAAAACCTCCATGGATGATCTAGCTAAGGAAATTTAAACAAGATTCCTAAAAACTTGATTTTCCCAACACTGCTTCTATTTTATGAAGTGGTTTTGCTCAAAGTTTTCCTCTACTTATCTGTACTCTAGAGAGTACAGTTTAATAAACTTATATTTTAACCCACTGATGTTGCTACTATGAAATTTTTTCATTTGGCAAGTAGATTCAATATTTTATATCTGAGGTAAGTTTCATGGCTCTTTTGGCCTCCTTGATATAGCCAGTGGCTTACTAAATTAAACCTCCTAAGGAGAGAGTGATTATTTGCATCAATATTCCTCTATCATTTCCTATTTTTTTTGGTCAATACATATTTTTTAAAATTTTAAGCTGGAATTGTTTTTTAAATGTACTTTAGCTTATTTTCTTTTTTATTCTTTCTTATAATTTGATAATGATTTTGACTTTGGCTTTAAACAAGCTAATTGAGTCTGACTGCTAACAGAAAGATGATTCTGAAATTACTCCCATATTGGCAACCTGTCTGTTTCTGGCAAGATGAAATCTACATTTTATATTACTTATGTTACTTCCTATTCACCATGTCTTCTAGCACCTACAAACTCTCCTCTCAAAGAGCAGCATCTAGGCATGATGTTTTTGTGTAACCTAAAGCAAATATTGTCTTAGGTCTCTTTGTTAATCTAAAATCAAATGGTTAAATTTATTTTTGCTATCCTAACCTAGTTCTGTTATTACATTCAAGTCACTGAGAATTAAAGTACATGCCCACTTAATGTGAATGATCTTATATGTTGGAGCATAATCTACAATATTTCCACAGTGACTTTTTTGTAAATGTTTATTTAAATCCTGCAATATGGAATGACTATGTCTTATAAAACTTTTGATGCCTTTGAACACATAGGAAAACCAATTTCAATTCTTAGGAGAACTGGTAAGTTAAATTTTCCTTTAGTTACAATTTACTTTTATTTTCTGGTTTTATATATGATGAGAAATCAATACTGACATAGGTTGGTTTCTCCAGTAATATACTGACTCAATAAATCTTACATTTTGAAGAGTACCAATACTTGGTCAACAAACATTTTCTAAAGTGTCTCTGACGTTCCAGGCACTTTGCTCAAAGCTGCTGCTGCTGTTCTTCATTCTCAAAGAGGACTACCACACCTCAGGGGGTGATGCCATGATTTATATGTGAATTTGATTTTCATAAGGGAGGCCTGCACAAGGTGAGCAGTCTCACTCTCCAACTGGGGATACAAAGAAAATCAGAACAATCCCCTAGGATCTCAGTTTAATGAAGGAGATAACATGCTAACCACTACATACAAACAAGCTCTATAAGAATAAACTGGAGAAAATCATCAAAACGGAGGCAAGGGGATGAAGGAAATACTGATTCACCTGACTCAGTTGGTCTTTTTGGGTCACCCTGGTGCCATCACTGCAGAAACTAAAGAGAACCTTGGCCAGACTGAAGGACAATGGATATTTTTCTTTATTTCTGAATTGCCATAATTTTGAAAGATAGGAGGAAAAAACCATCATAGTTTCTCAATGGAAAGGAATTGGTTTTGTTGCAGGACAGTACAAAAGGGGAAAGAATTACAAGTAGTAATGTTAGTATTCTCTCAAATTTACAAACACTTTAAAGTTTGCAAAGCACTTTCCCTATGTTATCTCATCTGAACCTCAAAACAACTCACTGAAATAGACAGTTATAATTATCCTCATTAATAGGCGGGGGTCTTGTCCAAGGTTACACAGACACTCTGTTTCTGAGACAGAATTTGAACTTGAGTTTCTGACTCAAAGTCCAGTACTCTATCCATGGTGGCACACAGACTTTTATAAGAATCCTCGCAATATGTAAAGTGGATGTTAGTAATTGGTAGGAAAAGTCTTATCTAGCTTTGCTGCTTTCCAGCAAATCAGATGTATTCCAGCAATCAATTCTCCCGAACTGGGGGACTGAGGTTTCCAGCATAATTTATAAATATGCTCTACAATTTTTGCTTTATTGAATATTAAAAGAGAAATATCACCATTGTTATTAATAATGACAAGCACGATGAATTCAGTAGAAAGGAGAAATTTCTAGGCTTTATGGTAGTGGCAAATGCAAAGGAAATTTTTAAAGTAGAAAAAGTAAATCTGATCAAACAAAATGACTTATGCATTGTAAAAAAATCATTTAGATTTTTCAGGCTCTCAATAAAGAAACTATATTTCCATCAGCTAACTTGCATTAAAACAATGGTCACAGAAAAAGCAGAGTAAGATATATGAAAGTTTAGAAAAATTCTAAGAAAATATCTTATTGGAGCAGCTAGATGGTACAATGGATAGAGAGAGCACCAGCCCTGAAGTCAGGAGGACCTAAATTCAAATCTAGCCTTAAACACTTAACACTTCCTAGCTGTGTGAATCTGGGCAAGTCAGTTAATCCCAATTTACCTCAGGAAAAAAATCTTAGTACAAATAGCATAGTTATATAGGAAAAGGTTGATAGACATTTTACATACAATTAAACATCTCTGCAACCCTATGAGGTAATTAAATTCATGTATAACATTGTTATCCTCATTCCATAAATCTTTAAGGCTCAGAGAAGCTTAATAAATTTTTGCTTAAGGTCATAGGATCAGGAAAGGCACGAGCCAAGTTTTGATGCAGGTCTTCTGATTTAAAATACAGTCCTTTACAATATCATTTTGACTATAACAACAATAAAAAATAAGATAACTGCATAAAACTAGAACATTAAATCTTAAATGACATTTTGGGTAAATTATGTTTAGGTGACAACTCAAAGAAAAACATATATATCATAGGTTTAGGATTTCCCCCAACCAACACTCCTCAACAAACCCATGTTAATATGAAAATGAAATATATGGTTTTATTTTTAGAGATTATTTTTAGGATCCTGAAATCCATTTTATGTATTTTTTACAGTGTTAAACTTCACTTTTTAATGGAAGGATTAGGCACAGTACTGAAAAATATCTCAATTAATGTGATATTTTTAGCCACACATAAAAATTCATAAATTACAAAAGCAACATTGATAAAGTAATAGGGCTTAGAGTGGAAAAACCTGTAGGGTAAAGGCTGTCTCTGAAAACAAAATAATAATATTAAAAACCAAAACATTCAACCTCACTGATTTTGTAAAAAAGAACTATGATGTCTATGTAACTTTATCCATATAAACAGTAGAGTCCAAAAAAAACTTCTAAACATCTTTCACCTTGAAAAGAAAACTTTAAATTAATTGTTTATACAAATAAAAACATGAAATTAAAAAAGTATGCCACTATTAAATGCTAGGTATAATGAAAAGCTGATAATACAAGCTGCTAAAAATGAATGTGAAATCAAAAAAATACTGTGATTTCCAAAGAAAGAGCTAACTGAAGTTAGTTTTTGATGGAAATGTTGTAGACTCAGATGAGTCAAAAATGCCACACAGTCTACAACATTCTCAAGTGAGGCCCAAACTAGGGAGAGGAAAAAAAAAAAAAAACTACTTGGGAAATAATTAACAAAACAAATAAAAATACAATAAAACAAGGGGGCAGCTAGGTGGCACAGTGGATACAGCACTAGGTCTGGAGTCAGACCCCTCTTCCTGAGTTCAAATCTGGTCTCAGACACTTACTATTTGAGTGATCCTGGGCAGGTCACTTAACCCTGTTTGCCTTAGTTCCTCATCTGTAAAATAAATTGGATAAGGAAAGAGCAAACCACCCGAGTATCTTTGTCAACAAAATTCTAAATGGGTCACAAAAAGTGGGGACGCAACTAAAACAAATGAGAAACAACAGCAACACTAAAACATAGATAACATTACATTTTAAAAGCAAGTTAAAACGCAGCCTTTGGGATTCCTTATATATGGCTTAATGGTTCCTATTTCCTATTACAATTTCATATCACTGCTGTAGAAGAAGCAAAACAATTAACTTATTTATATTTTATATGATCAAAAAAGAAGATACTTACTACAAACCTACTATGTACTTTTTCCAAAATTCTCTTTTCATTTATTGCCATTGATTCTCCTTTCCTCTTCTTAATTCTCTTTTTTTCTAGCTTTTTACAAGCATACATTTTTCCTGTTGCCCGTACTTGGCAGGCACACACCTAAAGGGGAAAAAAAGAATCATATACTCCTGATGTCTTCTAGGCTAAAATGAACATTTATTTTATTAATTTTATTTTAAAATATTTTCTTTCTTCCAAATCTATCTAGAGCAACAAAGAACAGAAAAATTCTATCAAGAAGACCATTAGAAATCTGCAAGCAGGTTACAAAGACACAGTAAAATTTAAATATGGCATTCACTGAACTCAGATTATTCTTTCAAAAACTATAAGCTGGTGACTAGGTCTGAAGTCAGAAGACTAGCATTTCAGCCCCATCAATGATATTTCTTATTTTACAGTACAACTGGAAGCAAATTGCAATCTTCTTCACACTCAAATTTCTCACTAATAAAAGGCGGATGAAATTTGAATTATCTCCCTCAAAGGGTAACTGAAGGAAAATGCTAGACAAATGTGAACTATCATTATTTTAAAATTATATCACACTAAATGAAAAAGCCAAAAATGCCAAGGTAGAAAAGTCAATACATTTTAAAAAATTTTAGTAATTCTCTATTGCCTCTAGGATTAAATACAAATTACCTATTCAAACTTTCAGCCTGCCTAGCTTCTCTCCCCTTCTAGGCAATTCACATGACCATTCCTCCCTCAATCTCACTTCTATCCTGTACTCTTTGCTCCAGTCACACTGATCTATTTCCTCACACTCTATCTCTATTCATAATGTCTTAGCACAGGCTGGACAGGAACTCACAGTTCAAGTTCTTTCAACAGCCAGTCCACCATCAATGAACAGAGAGAGTCTTCCTGGATCCCTGAGTAGGTGGTGTTCTCTTCAAATGCTATTTCTTTTCTGTGCAAATGTACCTGACTTCCTCCAAATGACAAAATGTAACTTCTTGTAATAGAAGGTTGTTTTTCATTGTTTTTTATCCCTACTGCCTAGCAGGGTAGCAGCTGCTAAATAAATATTTACTGAATTTAATATTGAGATAAAGAAAGAATCTCAATAATTATTTAGAAACCTACTTTTCAGAAATTGATTCCACTTAAGTTTTGTGACCTTTTAAAATCAGATAATTTAGATCTGTCTTTTGGAAGG
This sequence comes from Myrmecobius fasciatus, assembly GCA_023553655.1. Taxonomy (NCBI): domain Eukaryota; kingdom Metazoa; phylum Chordata; class Mammalia; order Dasyuromorphia; family Myrmecobiidae; genus Myrmecobius; species Myrmecobius fasciatus. The sequence continues at coordinate 130,753 of JAJPUD010001657.1, read as the reverse complement.
TGATAAGAAACAGAATTTATAAGGACAATAGTATTGTTTATAGCAGCCATTTTGTAGTGGCACAGAACTGGAAACTGAGTGGATGCCCATCAGTTGGAGAATGACTGAATAAGTTATGGTATATGGATATTATGGAATATCATTATTCAGTGAGAAACGATCAGCAGGATGATTTCAGAGAGGCCTGGAGAGACCTAACAAGAACTGATGCTAAGTGAAGTGAGTAGAACCAAGAAAACATTATATTCAGAAACAAGATTTATACAATGATCAATTCTGATGGACATGGTACTTTTCAATCGTGAGGTGATTCAGGCCAATTTCAATAAACTTCTGATGGAGAGAACTATCTGTATCTAGAGAGAGAACTATAGGGACTGAATGTAGATCACAACATAATATTTTACCTTTGCTGTTTTTTCGCTTTTTTTCCCTTTTAGATCTGATTCTTTTTATGCAGCATAACAAATATGCTTAGAAGAAGTGCACATGTTTAACATATATTGGGTTGCTTGCTGTCTAGGGGAGGGGATAGGGAAAAGGGAGGGAGAAAAATTTGGAACATAAGATTTTGCAAGGGTGAATGTTGAAAATTATCTTTGCACACATTTTGAAAATAAAGAGCTATTATTAAAAATAGTTTGCTGAAGAGTGTTCAAGTTGGAAAATTTATTAGGCATTTATATAATGGACAATCAATGCATATATTATAGCCTATATTCAGGAATCTGAACAGTTACAAGAAAAGTTACCCATTTTTTGAAAAGTCAAACTGCTCAAACATAGACACCAATCTGGGACCATTTAAATGAAAATAAAAAATTATTCTGTTCGCCAATAACATTATGTGCTTACGTTATGCCAGACACTGCACTAAGTGTGAGGGATACAAATAAGAAAAAGAGAGAGTTCTTGCCCTCAAGGAGGTTACAATCCAAAGAGCAAAAAAAAAACCAAACAAACAAAAAAAACCCACACATGTAGAAAGCTAAAAGGGGAAAGGGGAGAGAAGGAATCTAGTGAAAGTGTGATAGATGGGGCAGCTAGGTGGCGCAGTGGATAGAGCACCAGCCCTGAAGTCAGGAGGGCCTGAGTTCAAATTTGGCCTCAGACACTTAACATTCCCTAGCTGTGTGACCCTGGGCAAGTCACTTAACCCCAAACGCCTCAGCAAAAAGCAAAAAAAAAAAAAAAAAAGTGTGATAGATAAGCCAAATTAGTTCAAAATAAGTGCAGCTGGGTAGGAAATGGGATGTTTAACTTGTCCTTATTCCTCATATGGAGTTTATGGCTCCACCCTCCAAACCGAGAGGAAGAAGGTGCAGATAAGGTTTAAGTATCAATTTTGTCGGATTAAAAAAATTTACCAATGATGAGGTTTTTTTTTTTTAAGAGCATGGTAGAAAAATCAAATTAGTCAAAGATCTTTGAGAAATAATGACCTTATTAAATAGTATATTGATGATGCTTTGATAACTTCAGAGATATGTGTGAAAAAAAAGGAAATTAATTTTTATTTGGATGGGGGGGGGCTTATTTGTTCTTTTTAGCACTGATCAATTTTTTTGGAGGGGAAGAAAGGTATGTGTGTGAGGTGATCAAGATTAAGTGACTTGCTCAGGGTCACAAAGCTACTATTTATTAAGTGTCTGAGGCTGGATTTGAAATCAGATCCTCCTGATTCCAGGACCAGTGCTCTATCCACCGTACCATCTAGTTGCTCCTACCTCTAGCCAAATTTAATTTGACTGTTATTAGCTCTCTAACACGAAATTTTGGTTTTCAACATCACAGATATTTCTTTGCACTGCATGGATTCCATACAATAATTTTAATGGTAGTTTATTTCTCCAAATACATAGTTTTCAACATTTACTTTTGCAAAATCTTGTGTTTCAAATTTTTCTCCCTTTCTTCTCATCAGCAAGCAATCTGATACAAGTTAAACATGTGTAATTCTTCTAAACATATTTCCATATTTATCTTGTTGCACACACACATAAAACCAGATCAAACTACAACAAAAATATGAAAATATTATGCTTTGATCCACATTCAGTCTTCATAGCTCTCTCTCTGGATGTGGATAGCACTTTCCAACACAAGTCTATTGGAATTGCCTTGAATCACCTCATGGTTGAAGATAGCCAAGTTCCTCACACTTGATCATCAGATAATCTTGTTACTGCCACACAAAATTTCTTACAAGAATTCCTTGTTTCAAAATAGATAAATTTCCATAACCATACTAATAATACAACAAAAAAGAAAAGAGTGGAAGATCACACTAACCTAGAAGAGAATTCATAAGTCATTTAATCTAATCTAATTTATATCTAATCACAATAATTTATTATTTGTTTCAAGTAGAAGCTGAATGTGTTCAAGTTAATCTACAATATGTCTTGATCCTAGTGATCTTAAAATGTTTCTCTTTTCCTCATGAGTTACAACTTGCTAAAATATTCATGTTAATCCTCAACATATTTATTCTAGGAATGGCAAGAAAAAGGAATGCTTGTCCTAGAACATTTTTATTGGGATTCATAAAACTTATATTAAATTCTAGAATCAAAGCAGTAATGAATCCTATCATTTATTTAACACCTACCTTCATTTTACAAATTAAGAAATTAGAGAATAGTTAAGTAGGAGAAAGCAAATACATGTAAGGGGAAACCATATTAGAAGTATGGTGGTGGAGGATAACATTTCATGCCTGTCCTTAAAGACTCTTTGCTCCATTTCTTTTTCTCTTTTTACCTTCAAACAGGCCAGCAACAGTCTCATAGCATCAGTGATGGATTTGCAATGATACTGATGGCTGATCTGAAGGGAGATTACCCACACCAAATATAGTTGCTCCCAACATCATATTTCTGGCTGTTTAGCTGGTAATTTCCCAGATGGCAAAGAGCTTTTTATTGTTAATTCCAGCCCCTATAGTTTTTCTGGCACCAGAATATTGAGAGTAAAAGAAATCCCAGTTTCAAAAGGATACCAACCTCCTCATCTCAAAATTCACCTTCAAAGTTTTTTTTTTCCCCCCCCAGGGAGAAGGAGTGTTCCACAGGTATACCAGAGAACTAGCCTATTTGTGACAAGGCAAGGGATAGAGACAATATATATCTTTATGACCCATCTTCTCCTCCATAGCTATCTGAAAGAAGGGCATCAACTTCCTCATGCTAGAAAGCCCCCTTCACAAATTCCTCACCTCCTTTCTCATTCTGAAACATAATTCAAGTATATTAAAGGGGGAAACTTGTAGAGGCAAAGGCAAGGATTTTTTCTCCACTAAAAAGAGAAATGTGCTTCAAGATCACCAAAGAACCAGATTACTAATGGCAAGATCAGGCCTTGAATGAACTGCTAAATAAAGGAAAAATACTTATATTTGAAAAAATTTCTCTTGCTCTTCCTTCAGTGCTAAAAAGGGAAACATTTGGAACTCTTCATTTAGCAAAGTGCCCTTTGCAGCACTCCCTTCCTGGAAAAACATACCTCAAGGATGCCAGAGCAAGAGACTAATGGAAGCATAGTCATGCCCTTTTTTAAAAAGCTCTAGCTTCCCTTGGGAGAAAGTTGCCTCAGGTATAACAGACAACTAGACCATCAGTGGTGTACAATGATGCTGATTGTATGTAATTTGTCCAACAGAATATAGCTTCCTTGGGTGAAGAGAATATTTTCACTTTGATCTTCATTTTGCCAGTATCTACTAAGCGCAATGTCTGGCACATTCTTATCAAATAAAATGAGTCTTTTACTCATGAATAGGAAATCAGTAATTAGCACAGGAAATGTGAGGTGGGGTTTCTGGCCAAGATGGAGGCCTAAAAATGAAACCTTCAAACAACCGTCCTGCAGAAAAATATTTCAGAATATTTCACTAACCAAAATAAGAAATCCAAATGAATCATAAAACCAGCGAGAAGGCCGTGGGCAAGAGAAAAGATGTTAGTCAACAAAGTCATTACCAGGCTGGGAAAACAAGCTCAGCTTCCCCACACTACTAGTGGGTTAGAGATACATAAAATTTTCAACACTCTGTATCTAAAGAAAAGTACAGAAGGCTCCTCTTCAAAAATCCTATGGTGTTCAGGAAATCCTGTAGCTTCAGCACTCTGCACTTCAAAAGACTCAGAGAATCCTAACCCTAGAAGGTAGAAGGAAGCTAAGAATTCTGGGGATCCAAGATGAGAACAACCAGGACCAACCACTCCACTCAGAAATGATAGAGTCTGGCCCTGACAGGAACTGGGAGGTTTATTCAGGAACCAAAGCTGGAGAGATGTGTAAGTTAAAGAAAACATAAACCAGTGTAAAAAATTATTTCAATCTAACTAATAACTGCAAGTTAACAATTCAAAGAAAACAATAGATTTTCTACAAGAATTACCTAAGATATAGATAAAATGAAGCAATAAATAAATTAAGGTTCAGAAACAAAGAACTGGAAAGAAAATAAATAGCTTAGAAAGTAAAGAGCTAAACTTTATCCAATAATTGGAATCCTGGAAAACCAGTATGGCAGAGAAACCAATGACTCCATAAGAGACCAAGAATTATTAGAACAAAATTTTAAAATTTTAAAATTAAGGAAAATATAAGTTAATCATATAGAAAAAGAAAAAACCTGAAAAACAAGTCAGGGAGAGATAATTTAAGAATCAATGGACCTCCGGAAAATTACAATTAACCACACATACCCCCAAGCCTACGTATTGAAAATCATAAATGAAAACACCGAGATCTATTAAAGTCAGAAATTAAAGACAGAAAGAATCTACTGTTCACCTCTTGAAAATATATCCCAAAAGGAAAAATACCAGGAATGTCTTAATCAAAATTTAAAGCTCCCTCACCAAAAGAATTATATTATAAGATTCTGAAAAGTTGTTCAAGTACCAAGGATCTATAGTCAGGATTCACACAAAACCACTTAAGATGAAAGGAGATCTTGGGGAAAAATTCCAAAAAGCAAAATATATACAGGCTTATAACCTAAGAATAATTTATCCTGCTAAAATGAGTATAATCTGAAAGGAATTTTTAATAGGATTTAATAGGATTAAGGATGTTCAAGTATTTTTGCTGAAAACACCAGAATTAATTAGGAACTCTTAAATGTGAAAACAAGACTCCAAAGAAACTTTAAAACATAAAAACATTTGAGCAATTAGGAGCTGTAGAATGATAGAATATAAATATTCTAATAGCGGAAGAGAAAATAATGTCCCCTTCAGAATCTTAAATGTTTTCATGTGTACTGAGGGAGTAAAACAATGACAACATAAAAGAATTACCAAAGTAAAAAAAAACAAAAAGAAAAACAAACAAAAAAACCCCCCAAAAACCTCTTTATCCTGATGGAGTCAAATTTTTAAAGAAAAATAAGTACCAGTAATTCATAAATTATTCTCAAAAACTGAAAAACAAGGCATGCTATCAGAATCCTGTTATGAGTAAAATATATATCAAATATCTAAACCAGGTAAAGATAAATCCAGAAAGAAAACTATAGGCCAATATCACTAACACTGACTTTAAAATTTTAAACAAAATCCTGCTACAATGATTTAACCAAGAAATCACTGATTATGACCAAATGGAATTTAAAAGAGGGATGCAAGGACAGATCAACGTTAGTAAAACAATCAACATAATTAAATCTTATTAAAAATCAAAATGTTCAAATCCACACAACCATCTCAATAGATGCAGAAAAAATCTTTAACAAAGTACAATACTCTTTTATGCTAAAAATCTCACCAGGCATAAAAATAGAAAGGCCCTCCCTTTTTTAAAAACTAGTATTTAAAAAAGCATTTAAAACCATATTTTTCATATGCAATGAAAATAAACTAAAACATTTCATAATAAGTACAAGAATGAAGGGGCAGCTAGGTGGGGCAGTGGATAGAGCACCAGCCCTGAAGTCAGGAAGACCTGAGTTCAAATCTGGCCTCAGATACTTAACACTTCCTAGCTGTGTGACCCTGGGCAAGTCACTTAACCCCAACTGCCTCAGCAAAAAAGCAAAAAGAATGAAATAAGCAAGTTTACTCTCTCCATTATTTGATATACCTCTGAAAATGCAAGCAATAGCAATAAGATAAGAGAAAGGTATTGAAAAAATAAAGATAAAGAGGAGGTAAAACTATCCTTGTTTGCTTATATGATGTCTGTCTTGGAAAATCCTAGAGATCAGCAAAGATTAATTGAAAACAATGTAAACAAAGTTGCAGGCTGCCAAATAAATGCTCAAAAATCAATATCACTTTTATATAATAATAATAAAACACAAAAAGTAATAATACCTAGCAACAGCTATTATTAATTATATGTACTATGCTATTAATATGAATATCTAAAATTTTGATAGCATTGACCACATAGAAGGCAGTGTGCAAGTGCTTTTATGATCATCTCATTTCATTCTTACAGTAACATTGAAAATTAGATACTAATATTATGAGCCTTCTTGTGATGAGGAAACTGAGGCAAATAAAAATTAGAAGAGTTGCTTGGGGCAGCCACATGGTACAATGGATAGAGCAAATCTGGTCTGAGGTAGTTAATACTTCCTAGCTGTGTGACCAAAATTATTGCGGAAAAGGAGGGGGGGAAGGAAGGAGAAGGAGAAAGAGAGAGAGAAGGCAGGGAGAGATACCCTACAAACTGGCAAAAATGACAAAAATGGCAATAATCAATGGAAAGTGAGGTATACTAATACATATCATTTTAGATAGCAATTTGAAATTATGCAAATCCATATTTTTTGAGCCAGATTACAGAATTTAACCTCCCCAAGAAAGCTACTGATAAAAACTAATCTTATATATTCCAAAATACTTGTGGTAGCATTTTTTTTTTGATAACTAAGAATTGGAAACAAAGTAGCTACCCATCAACTGGGTTATACCTAAACAAACTGTGATACATGAATGTAATGGAATATTGCTATGCTATAAGAAGTGATGCATGTGATGAAAACATATGAATGGAAAAATCTATCTGAACTGATGTAGAGAGAAGTAAGCAGAGTCAAGAAAATATATACAGTAACATAACATAAATGGAAAGAACTACATCCTCCACAAATTTATAAAGAACTAAATTCTCCACAAAATTATAAAGACTGAGCAGGATTCTAATGAAGAGATATGAAAGGACACTCTAAAGCCATTCCTTTGACGGAAGAGGTAGACAGGTATTATAGGCTATAATTACTCTTAGGTGTAATTTTTGGTATTGTGATTTGTCATTCAGCACAATATGATGGATATTAACTCTGGCCTTCGACTTAAAGGACCTATGGTTTAAGTCTTTTCTCTGATAATTGGCATAAATCAAATTCTGGGCCTCAGTTATCTGAAATTTAAAATGGCAACTGACCGACCAATGTTACAACGTTATGAGAAAGACATTTTGCAAACATATACTAATGTCAAGGTATTTGTGTCTATATGGATTACAATAATTTGTTATGTATGTTCTCTTTCACTACACTGTAACTTTCTAGACTGTAAATTCTATGATGGATGGGACCTTAAAATATTTATTTCACTTCAATACCCTGTATATCATTGTTATATATAAAGTAGGCACTTAACAACAACAAATATATATATATATATATTTTAAATATGCTCACAAATATTTTGTACAACTGAGAGACTATAACATTTCTTTCCCAACCAATTATGCTTAACAATTACAGTGAATGCTATTTAAAAGATATATTTGAGTATTTGAAGGCTATTTTGTAAAAAGACTATAACGTACAAACTAGAGTAGTCTCTTAAAAAGATTTCACTGTACTCCCAATCTTTATAGTAATTACTGATTTGGGTGACAAATAACGCATGTTCAAACTAATCTGAATTACAATTGTAAGTAAAGCTGAATAAAGCTGAAAACCTAATGTATGTGAAGTTTTTATGATACAACTATCTTTAATAAAAATGGAACAATCTTGAATCATAATAGATTAAAACTTGGTCCTAAGAGAATGAATGGGGGTGGTATAATATACCATTTTGAGACATTTGAGAAGAAATCACTCAGATATAAAGAAATGAGTCCTTTGCATGAATATTTTTACATACTTATCAAATGCTTTTTATTAATATACAATGTTCATTTTTGGAATGCTCATTAAAAAATTAGCAGCAAAGAATATTTAATAGTTAAATCAATATTAGCCTGATATCTTCATTATAGCTGATGCTTTGCAATTCAATTTTTATTTTGTTTCAGTCTCTCAAGAATTGTTGCTGATAGTTGTTCTCCCATTACTCACCTCTCCAAATCCTCCTTTTCCTAGAACTCTGTAATGTCTAAATGTATTTTTTGTTACAGGTTGCCTAGTTAGTAAAAAAAGCAAAAACAAAACATAGATTAGATTTCTCACATTATATATCTACTTTAAAGCAAACCAATCGAATGCTTGCTTGATCCTAGCCGATTAAAAGATCAGTATCTTTCTTTTGGCTAAATGATCCTGTGAAAGAGAACACCTAAAAGTTCAAAAGAATGCAAACGATAATGAATACAATGGGTGCTCATTGTCAAGATCTAGGGAGCCCTCTAGAGGAATAATCTACAAGAAATAAATTCTGTTTCTAGTGGGATGAATCCTAATAAAGAAGGACCCTTCCAATTTTTCCAAGAGATTTTCAATCTATCAGTCCTTACTAAATCTGAGTACTAATAGCAGCTAATGATACAAGGGAAAAGGGTTCCTATCTACAGTAAGATGATCCGTCTACTTCGTAAATCTCCCCCCAACAGCACAACTGCTGTAGAAAAAGCTTGGCCAGCCTTTCAAGGTAGGGTCACTTCATATAACTCTATCTCATCAAAAAAGAATTTGAACCCCTTTGCTTGAAGCTCCCTCTTTTCCCTTTCAAGACAGGGAATTATTCTGCTTTTATTCTTGGTATCCCCAGCTATTAGCACAATAACTGTCATATAATTAAGTGCTTCATAAAACTTTGCTGATGGACTGGTATTATCACAGTGAAGAAGTCTTTAACATCTGATGGACTGGCCATTTCACAAGTAACTATTCTTCTGCTTGGTAGTTATTTAAAACTCAAAAAGTCCATTACAAAACTCACCAGTTTCCCAGATACTCTCCCTTTTCTTAATTCCCTAACTCTGCTGAAAATATTGCCACCCTTTTAAGGTACCTGGGTTCTCACCTTTAGCAGACCACCCTTGACTCCTGGGAAGCATTCACGAACAAACCATCACCAAGCCTTATATACCCTTTGGTCACTGCTCTTTTCTGTCTTCCTTCCCATCATTCAAATGATATATTATGTTATTCCCTTATACCCTGCTATAAGTCTGTGCCATGTCACATGTCTGGACTATTTTAATCACTTTCTGGTCAGGCTTGGATGGGCTTTACATCTTCCCTACTGCAGGGACTTCCCTACACCAGGACTTCCTAAATATTTTCCACTCATGACCCCTTTTCACCTGAAAAAATTCCCCAGGTATATAGGTACATAAAAAATAGGTAATACTGATAAAAATCATAATTTCAGGACCCCCACAATCAGCTATGAAATTCCATATGGGATCATAAGAAGCTGAGCTCTACACAACAGTCCAAGCAATCCTCTCCAAACCACATCTCATCACCTCCCAATCTAACAAACACTTTTGGGTTCTATCACCTCCAGAATAAAAAAAATCCTCTGGCTTTGTAGGTCTCCTAGGCCCCACCCTGCCTTTTTAGTTTTCTATGACTTGACCCCCTTTTCCTTATTCCACCCCTCTAAGTCTTTTCACTCTCTCTCACACTTTTGAGACTGGAATGCTCTCCTTCTCCCTTTAGGTTTTTGTCACAGACTCTTGTCACGAATTCAGTTCAAGTCTTGTCTTCTGCAAAAGGCCTCTCCTGCTCCTCTTCCATCATACCGTATTATGGTTGTTTTCAAGTTATCTCCCCCATTAAAATGTGAAATCTGAGGATAGAAGCTGTGTTTTTGCCTTTCCTTTTACTCCCAGTGCTTACAATGTGCCAAGAATACAGTAAACACATCACAAATGAATAGTGTGGGTGTGTGTATGTGTGTGAAATTTGTTGTTGTTTTGGCTTTTCAATAGTATTTTAGTTTTCCAATTATATGTAAGATAGATTTTGAGTTCCAAATTTTCTTTCCCTGTCTTTTCCTTTCCCCCCTTCCAAAGACAGCAAGCGATCTGATGTTATACATGTACAATCATTTTAAACATATTTCCATATTAGTCATTTTGTGAAAGAAAAATCAAAAGAAAAGAGAAAAATGACAAGAAAGAAAAAAAAGGTGAAGATCATATGCTTCAATCTGCATTCATTTTCCATAGTTCTCTCTCTGGATGTGAATGACATTTTTGATCCCAAGTCTATGGGAATTATCTTAGATCGCAGTTTTGCTGGGAAAAGTTAAGATGATCATCACATAATTTTGCTGTTACTATGTACAATGTTCACCTGGTTCTGCTCACTTCAATAGGAATAAATTCAAATAAGTCTTTCCAGGCTTTTCTGTCGTGAACCCGCTTCATTATTTCTTATAGAAAAATGATATTCCATTACATTACTATGCCATTACTTATTTAGTCACTCCCCAATTGATGGGTATCCACTCAATTTCCAATTCCTTGACCTCACAAAAAAGAGCTGCTATAAATATTTTTGCACAAGTAGGTCCTTTTCAAGAGGGGGGATTTGAACTCAAGCTGTGACATATTAATATAATAAAATAGTAGTGTATAAAAGGAAATGATGAGCAGGCAGATTTCAGAAAAACCTTGAAAGATTTATTATGAACTGATGCAAAGTGAAATGATCAGAACTAGGAGAACATTATACACAGCAATAGCAATACTGTGTGAAGATCAATTATGAATGACTTAGTTCTTCTCAGGAATACAATGGTCCAAGACAATTACAAAGGTCTCATGATGAAAAATGGTATCCACATTAAAGAACTGATGGAGTCTGAATGCAGACCAGAGTATAGTATTCTTACTTTATTTCTTTTTTCATGCTTTTTTCCTTTTGATCTGTTTCTTTTTCCCCCACAACTATGGCTCATATGGAAATGTGTTTTGCATAATTGCACATATATAACCTATATTAAATTACTCAACCATTTTAGGAAGAGGAGAGGGAAGGGAAAAAAATTTGGACCTCAAAATTTCATAAAAACAAATACTAAAAAATTGTCTTTACGTATAACTGGGGAAAACATTAGGAGAAAAAATAGCAAATATAAACAACTTATCAAAAAAAAAATCTGACTTCATATACAATGTTCTAAATCCATAGACCCTGACTGCTACAAAGAAGTGGAGGTCATATCTTCTTATATACCTTATTTGGGGCCACATACCCATTCTTTTAGGTTTTTTTTTTTAAACAGGATATGCTAGCTTTACTATTATTTCCATTAAATTTTATTCAGCACAAAAAGAAGAGGGAGGAAAAGGATACATGAAAAGGAGATAAATAGCATTCTAAAGAATATTTCTGTCATTTTGGTTTGGTTTTTTAAGCAAAAATAAAAAAAGTAATTGGAATGAAGGATTTTTCCAAAGATCTTATAAATTCTAATTGCTTAACTGCCTCACCTAGAAGGCTAAAATACATAAAAAAATAAATAAAACACATAGAACTGAATCAAGAAAAATTTTATTATTTATTTAAATTATTTCAGCACCAAAGTCTTATTACTAACCTTCAGAAATAACCAATGTAAGTAATAAGGAGTTTCCTTCATAGAATTCTATAAAATTATAGTGAAATTTATATAAAACATTGAAGGATGCTATTTCTACCACAAACAATGTAAAAAACAAAAACAAACACACCATACCTTTCCAACCATTTCCACTGTAAAAATCGAGAGAAAAACAAGCTTTCTTGGTATTCCTCAAATGGTCTTCCACTTAAATAATCATGGACAACCCTAGAAAAGTATTTTACAGTTATATCTTTCTACATTATAATATAACTTTATGTTGATCGATCAACACAATTGAAATGAGCTATTTATCATAAAAGAAGTGGTAACATGGAATTTTGCATAATTCAGAGAAATAAATTTCTTATGCAATGAACTAAATTCGGAATCCTAACTCTAGTACTCATGCTACCACTGGTACTATTACGCTGCTACTGAAACACTCAACTGAGGTCTGAGAATGCATTTTTAATTAAAAAAATAGAAAAATGAATATGGTATATAGAATTTCACATGCAAACAACCATTTAGCAATACTTATTCCATGTATCTGAAGAATCGTCTAAAAAATGTGCTAATGATCAAAATTGTAGAACGTCCATTTAAAAAAATATATTTCTGGGGCAGCCAGATGATGCAGTGCACAGAGTATCAGCACTGGAATCAGGAGAACTTGAAATCAAATCCAGCCTCAGACATTTAACACTTACTAGCTGTGTGACCTGGGCAATTCACTTAACCCCAATTGCCTCTCAAAAAAAAAAAAAAAAAAAGGAAAAAAAAGAAAAATTCCTTAGATTGTTGAGGAAGATAATGGATAGCAGTATTATTATCTATAGTGTGGATTTGTATATTAACATCAATTCTTTCCAAGTAAAAAGTAAATTGGCTTACAATTACATTTGGAGGGGTTGTTCCTTTTTATACTTTGGGCTACCATTCAATATACTTAGGTTCATGTTTCTTCTGTTGTTTTTGTGGTACTTGATTATATCACATAGTTGTTTTAAAAAATAAATTAGAAATAGTATGAAATACTGCAATGAAATTATTTTGTAAATATTTACATTTAAATCAATGAAATTCAACTTATAATTTCAAATTTATATAATAAACTTTTCAATCGCTCTCATTAATTTTCTATCAAGATTCTTTGACAAATCATTTTTTCTTATGTAATCAGAGCAAGCTTCCCTTCTTCTAGTTTTACTTTTTTGTTTTATTTTATAATGGTATTTATTTTTTATATTCTTCATACTTGTCAATTTTAATTGCATTATGTAGCTTTAGCTTATAGCATTAATTTATTATTTAATCAATACCCCACTGTTTAATTTTGAGGCCACAATATAGATCAAGAAAATACAAAAAATAAAAACAAATCTTAGTTTTAATATTAGCAGGAGTACCAGATATTTTGGAATTAAATAGGAATGAATGTAACTTGTGTAAATATCATCATAAAACCACAACAACTGAAATAAGAGTTAAATAATATCCAAGGATGTATCAGATATGGAGAAAAATGATAATACCAAAATTAATTTATGCAATGCAAATCAAAGTAATAAGGGAGTTTCTTCACATAATTCAATAAAAAATTACAATGAAATTTATATGGAAAAACAAGCAGGTAAAGCCATAAAAAGGGATGGAGGCTGGGGGTGGGGTGTGGGTGTGGGGAAAGCGAACTAAATAATGTGCTCTTATTGTCCATGCCTTTAAAACATTTTACAAAGCTACACTTTTCTAAACTATTTGGTATTGGGCAAAAAAAAAATATATATATAATAGCTCAATGGATCAGAGAACAGCAGATTTACAGATGCAAAGAACATCAAAAGTAATTAATTACAGCATCTTTACTTTACACATGAGGAACAGAAACCCTAAGAAAGGAAGTGATGGGTTTTCACTTTGAGGATAAATTTAGGAGTCTTCTGTGCTATAGAACATACGATTAAAAATATATATATATATAAATGGAAGAAATAAAAACTGGTTAAAAGATTATTTAATATATATCCCTGAAAAATGTGGATTTGTCTATCAAGACAAGATAGTATTAAACTCATATCTCACATAATATACCTCAGTAAATTGCAATTTAATGAAAGGCTTAAAAGTATATTAAAAGGTATCTCAAAACAAAACCACCCACAAAGAAAAAAAAAGTAGAAGAAAATACAAAATGTGATAGGAGTGACTTTACTTTTCAATAAACAGAAATTGTAAAGAGAAAGATAGTTGTTCTTGAGTATAATAAAAGAACTAATGCAATAAAAGCAACACAATGAAAAGATTTTTTTTGATAAATTTAACAAAAATCCAAACATAAAAAGAAGTCACAATGGTCAAATTCAATTTACCTTAAAAAACACTAGAAAAAAATGCTCCAGCTCACTAATCACACGCAAATTAAAACAACATTGAAGGAACATCATCTACTTGAAAGTCAGTATTGGTGGGGTTATGTGCAAACAGGTACATCCTACAGTCTCTCATCCATACTTTATGTATAAATAATTTTCTCAGATTTGCTCAATTTAGTCTGCACTGGTTCATATAAATCTCTCCAAGTTTCTCTGAATCCATCCCTTTCACCATTTCTTATAGAATTAAATTAAATTCCATTAAATTCTTACACAATAATTTGTTAAGCCATTTTCAAATTGATGAGCACCCATTGAACTGTAATAAAATATGCCACTGTAAAAAGATTTGTACCTGAGTCCTCTTCTTCCATTTTTGAACTCTTTGGGATTGGTTATGCTATTGCTGGATCAAAGGGTAGGAACAATGTAGTGACTTTTGAGGTATGGTTATTAACTTTTTCTTCATTCTATGCATTAATTTTAGTCATCTTTCTTACCAAGACCTAATCTTAAAGATGTAATATGTAAGATTTGTCTCCATTTAATAAAAAGACATGTTTAATGAAATTTTGATCTCTATTTAATGCTTTTCAATAGCACTGTAGGCAAGATAATACAGTGGATACAAAATTCATCTTGAAGCTAAGAAATCCTGGGTTCAACCTCTAATACAAGCTCGGGCTGAGAATCTGGGCAAGTCTCTTAACATCTCAGTGTTCCAGGCAATGCTAAGTCTGTGAGTTGTAGCAAGGACTTCAATTTCTTCCTGGAGTTTCCTGTATCAGTGAAGTCACAAGTCAATTAACTACCCCATCTGTATCCCATCCAGTCCTTAAATAAAACAGGATGACAGGAAAAGGTGATTTAAATACTTCTAATCAGGAAGGACAATAGCAGTTGCCATAGTATCACAATGCCCAGTCTATGGAAGAACTTATCTTCTAAACTTCTTTTTCCCACAAATACAGTTGACCAAAATCCTAGATAGACAGAAGGATTTATATTTGACTGACAAAGGGACTCACTCTGTGGACATAAGTCATAAGACCTCTCATCCTTTCAATCATATGTGTCTGTCTTATTATAAAGCATCCAGAGAGATGAAAATAAAGATATATCATATTTTCTCATCCAAATTCACAGATCTGTTGGGGTGGATTCCAGATTATGAATATCATGACAAGAGGAACTTTTAGTGACTATTACTTATAAGTCTGGTAATGGAAGCATCCCCAAATAGCTGTATGATTCGGATCACATTACATCTAATATTCATCAATGACGTGAGCTAATGCTAACCTTCCAACAATCACAGAAAGCTATTAGGAAGACCCTGAAGTATAGATGAGAAAGGATTTTACATTTTTAATGTAAATGGATTACAGAAATGTTACATGTTAATGAACTAGAAGCATTAAAGGACTGTAAAACCTAGGAAAACTTTAACTGAGGCTAACACAAAAGTTCCCTAGGGGATCAATGAGATCCGGGTTGTTGAAATTAGCCCATTTCCATAATGCCTCTATATCCTAAGACCAATACATAAAGTCCTATATGATTTGAGCCTTGGCTACTTTGGAAGTTGGTCATTGTTTTTTTCATATATGCAAAGGAATTAATTCATTCAAGCTTCCAGGAGAAGGATGTTTTCAGGGAAGTCTACATTTAATTAATAAGTTATAAAATGCTGGGATAAAGAATAGGCAGAATACTGAAGCAGCAGATAAATCACAGGACATTTTAGTTCAACTCATAATTCTTCAGTTCATTATTAATTTGCTCTTACTTTTGAACCTATTTGCTTTCACTTAAAAAGTAAGCTGACTAGGAAATGTTATCTTAATTTTGAAAATATTCTGCATATTTGTCAGAGGTTTTTGGTTTTTTCAAATGATACATGGAAAAAAGTTACCTTAACATCTGATCAAAGTAATATAATACTTTACAATTTTTGTTAATATTACAGTGCTGTGCATTCACCACTTACCTAGTACAGTCTTTAAAAAGCTCTTTGCAAGGGCTCTGCTCCAGCATCTCTTTACATTCTTTTACTATATCTTGAGGTATTTCTGGTAAATGGGCAGCAGACTTTTCATATAATAAAAACAAAATACATAAGCATAATTAATAAACACAAAATAAACCCTTTACTAGCAAAACTTGCCAAGGAAGGAAGGGAAAAAGGTTAATCAAATTAACTGACATCATAGACTTTAGTTCAATTTTAGCAAAATATGAATTTATACATAACAAACTAGAAACATAAAAACATTTCCAATTAAATATTTTAAAATATGCTAATTTCTTATTGTTGTGAAAATTTAGGTGAAAACCAGCTGTTTTTATAACTCAAAACAGAAATTTTAAACTGCAAAGTCAAAAACAGGTTAAAAAAGTGTAACTAATAAAAAGAAAAAAATTATAACACTCAATAAATATGAATAATTAGTACTCAATAAATGTGAAACAGTTCAATATATGTTAATTATTATCTTTTATGGGGATTAACTGTTTACGTAGTTCTAAAAATTATTCACTAATGTCTATGTAGCAACATGACAAACACAGAAATATGTTTAAAAAGACTGTACATATTTAACCTATATCACATTGCTTGCTGTCTAGGGGAGAGGGAGGATGAAAATTATGCAACACAAAGTCTTATAAAAATGAATGCTGAAAAGTCTCTTTACATGTATTTGGAAAAAATAAAGTAGTACTGAAAGTATTTATCTGTAAGTGTGTATACACACACACATACACACACTTTTAGGAATTTCTCTTGATATGTTTCATTAATCGTACTCATCAGTGCTATTCTCTCATAAGCTTTATGTTTTTTTTGAAAGCACAAGTTGCCCGTTCCTTAAGCCTGATCAAAAATTCAACTGCAAAAGATAATGTAATGTTAACATTGAAAAGGAAAAATCTTGCAGAAATTTATTCATAGAGACAATAAAAACAACGGTTAAAAACTCCCATGAATATATATTTGCTTCAAAAACAGAAAGGAGAGCTGTTTCTGGCTCCCAGACAAATATGAAGAGCTGTCAAAAAATGGATGCATAGATTTATTTTTAAATTATACCTTGAAAAAATGGAGGTGAGGGGTAAGGATACTCCAGGTAGGACAGCCAACAATATAAAGATAAAGTCATAAATATCACTAAATATGGATGACTATGTATAAAGCATGAGAAGGGGAGTAAAGATTAATAAGGCTGAAAAGGCTGATTGGGATGTCAAACTGTGAAAGATTTTAGGTGCTCAACAGAATTTATATCTTATCCTAGAAGTTCATCAAAGATTTGTCCACAGGTACCTGCATATATACCAAACTGTTTTCTTATCCTTAGTGAAAGAAGCTGAATATCAACAGCTGGAACAACTTGGCCTCTGGATGGTCCCTTTATAGTAAAGGCTAAGTATAAGTTATTACTGGTATTGCACCACTGCTTCATGTCTAAAGTAATAATTTTCTTGAATCTTTAGCATAGGGCTCTTATTCTAGTGCAATCTAATTTTAAAATTAACTTTCTGACCACTTAATATCTAAGCTATCTTTCACAATGGCCCTAAAACTGATGAGCGATGGAAGTGACTGCTGTGAGTCTTTGAAGCTTATTTCTGCAGAAGTCAAGCTCAGGCAAACCTTTCAAGTTGGAAAAGCTGTTTGAATAGGCCTAGTGATGAATTATGTCTGTTGTCAAATAACCAGTTTACCTAAATATAAACTGGCTTATTACCAGAAAGTTGGTCTTCATTCAACAAGTGAATTTTACTGGCTAAAGTAACCAATGAAGATTTACTATGATATAAAGAGGTTGTAATTTGAAAAGGTGTGAATAGAAGTTTTACACTGACAAAAACAAAGACATTGTGAAGTGTTAAAGTATCCATAAGAAAAAAAATATCCAAAGTAATATAATGGAACCTGACTAGAGAGTAAAATTTAGGATGAAGTCAATCAGCAAGAGATCTGAGCAAGATAAGAAATAAATTGCCAGAGTGGTGTCACTTTAGAAGCTTTTTAATTCAACTAATATCTAAAAAAGAAACCCCACAACAAATTAACATGGTAAGAGATCATCTAAACATTCTGAAAATTTCCAATGGGACATAACCCACTATATTTTGAGGCAATCTATTCTACTTTTAAAACTAAATTTGCCTTTTTTTTCAGCTCTAACCAGTGCTTCTGGTTCTGCTTTGTGGGAATGAACAGTACAAAATCAGCCTCTTTTCTACATTAAAATCCTCCTATATAAAGATAGTCCTTAAGTTCCCCCTGATTCTTCTTCTTCAAGCTAAATATACCTCCAATTCTTTCAACTGATTATCATTTGTTTTTGTTTCTATTAACCTGACTGCTCTCTTCTGCATCCTGTCAAAATCCTTGCTAGGTAATACTCAGAAGTGAACTCCAGATGTGGTTCACCACAACAGTATAATCTGGGACTCTCACCTGATTTTCTAGGGGATATGTACTCAGTATAGTACATGGTAGCATTAGTTTATTTGACAGACATCATACCATTGACCTGTTGATTTGATAATGCATTAAAATCCCCAGATCTTTTTAAGACTAAGAACTAGTCTTCCCTTTCTGTCTCTACTACCGATATCTCTACTTGTGGAGTTGATTTTTTAGACTTTACATTTTCTCTATTACATTTACCTTATTGTAGTTCTAGCTTGTCAAGATCTTTTTGGTTTTTAACTATTATGCAGTATATTATGCAGCTCTGTCTCCTGCAAATTTTATACATGTCATATATAACTTTACCTAAGTCATTAATTCAAGTGGCACAGGGTCAAACCTACAACCCTGGGGCACTCTAAGGGATCCTTTCTTTCAAAGTGACATCAAACCATTAACAGCTACTCTTTGAATCCAGTTGTTTGAACAGCTCTTTATTCATCTAAATGAACTACCAAGTGGCTTAAATCTATTATTTCTACAAGAACTGTGCAATATGCTTCCTAAAATGCTTTGCTAAAATTATATATAGCACTACCAGGTTAGTAGATCTCTCAGAAAAGGAAAGATTGTCTAATATTCTTATATCTCGATGGGGGTTCATTTCTGAAATGTCAAAAGAATTTAATCACAATATAGCTATTTTACCACTAAGTGGGTTCTGTAACAAGACCCCTAATGACAGTGTTACAATGAGGTTTCAGTTTTTTCTCCATGAATAGCACACTTATTTCAAATATTATTTTAAGATAAATTAGAGGAACCAAATAAGGAGGAAGATAAGCTACATTACATTGTTTTATCTTAAACATAATACATTTTATGTAAAAAAAAGTTTTTAATTTAATTTCAAATGATAAAAGTATAAACTGAAACAAGGAAAAAGGATAAACTTTTATTCCTTCATTTCGGTGATATACTGACATTGACGGTGAGATGAGTAACCTCTCTAAAGACATGAATGATTTTAAAATTAATGTGAACTAAAAACAATGTAAATATTTAATCAATGTGTGTTAATTATAACGCATTAATGCAATATACATGCTTTTCTGCTTCCTTGCTATTTTTCAAATTCATCCTTTCCTCTCCAATTTCATTGCCCTCATCTCCTCTAGTCTAGGATATTCTTACAGTTTCCTAACTGGGTAAATTTAGTTTGTTGCATCACCATCTATGCAGTCAACCAATTTTACAACTAGTATCATGCTCATCTTATTTTCCCTCACCACAAATATACAATTAGTAGTCACATCTTGTCATTTTTACCTATGTGACCTTTTGCATCCATCCCTTTCTTCCTACACATGCAGTCACAAGCTCCCTCATTACTTCTTGCCTAGACTATCACAATGGCGCCTTAAAAGTATCACTGCGTCAATTCTTATGATTCTAATCTGTCTTCAACATAATTCCAAAGGCAAAAGCACACTTGTCCACATCACCCCCTACCCAATAAAATCCAGTGGTTTCCTACTGATTCTAGAATCTAATACTATTTCTTCATCTAACTCTTTTTATCTCAATTTTTGTGAATTTTATAATGTATATAATTATTAGTAGGAGCATATACATATAATTTATGAATAAATACATCTACTAGATTATCACTGTCAACAAATTTTGAGTTATCAATCAAAAAAGATCTGAAGATAAAACGACAAATAGCCTTCTAGTGGATCTCTGTCTCCAAGTTATTCCACCTCCCTTCCAATCTATTCTACATATAAAATGAGATTAATCTTTTTACAAGACTTAATTTTTTACATTATCAAACTGCTTAAAAAAATCTAAACTTCTTAGTTTGTCATTCAAGTACCTTCACAATCAGGCCCCCACCTGTCTTTTGAACCCTATCACCACTGGGAAAACTCAAGAGTCCTCAAAAACTAGTATCATAAAACTTTCCATCTTATCTGTGCTTGTGCTTTTGTTCACATCTTCTCCCTTCCCGTAATCCCCTTCCTCCATTTTTCCCCAGCTCCATACTTCTCACTTCACCTGCTACCTCTGAGAAGTCTTCCAAAATCATAAGACAAAGGCCCTTCTATTAACTTCTAAAGCTCTCGTCCCCACTGATTTAGTCACCAATTATGCACCCCTTGGAGACAATGATCATTCATTGTGGAGCAAAAAAGAACAGTGGATAAAGAGCCAGAAAGCCTAAATGAGTTTCTATCCTGTCACTGTTTTTTAGGCAAGTCAATGAATCTCTCCAAGACCTGGTTTTCTTAGTTTTATGACAACAACCATAACTCCATAGGAAGACAATGCAATCTGGTCAGCAATAGAACTTGGACTCCAGGACTTATTACAGTATCACTTTACCTCTGGGTCTCAGCTCCCTTATTTGTGATATGGATTAGGAACACTCAATGACTATCTACTTCATAGGATTATTCCAATAAAAGACCTTGAAAATCCCCAAAACATTATGGGATTATGGGAACCATATATCTGGCACAGTGGATAGAGTGTCAGGTGTGGAATCAGGACAACTCTGAGTTTGAATCTGGCTTCAGACACTGACTAGCTTTGTGATCCTGGACAAGTCACCTGTTTGCCTCAGTTTCCTCATCTATAGAATGAACTAGAGAAGCAAACAGCAAACCCCTCCAGTGTCTTTGACAGGAAAACCCCAAATGGATTTACAAAGAGTTGGATATGGCTGAAAAAACAAGAATAAATTTATGTATATAACAATTATGGTTGTTATATCAGGTAGCACTTTTTTAGCCTAACCAAGTCATGCTAAGGGAATTTTGCCATAAACAAAGAAACAGAAAAACTAACTACAAAAACAAGATAAAATAATGCATAAAACTTTAAATTATCTGCCAATAATGACTCAGTAAAAGTTATGTTTATTCTTAGATTCTAATGAATTAAAATTAGAATAGGAGAACAATTAAAAATTAACAATTTGTTTAGTTTTGGGGACAATTTTCTTCTAATATTTTCCTTTAATCAAAGGAAAAAGCAAATTAATAATGTTGACAAAATAACTTTAAACATCTTGCATTTTAACATGTTCCTTAGAAACTAAGATGTCTTAAGGTTAAATCTGAAAAATTACAAGTTCTAGTTACCAGCTCAAGAATAAAACATACCCCATTGTTGAAGTATGCGTCTAAAACCTTCAGAGCAGTCTCTCTTCGATTTTCATCTGAAGCCACCTCATATTCTGCCTAGGAAAGAAAAATGGGGGAAAAGTCTATGCTTTATATGTTAAACAAACCAAAATCAAATATATATTTATATCTATCTATCTATCTATCTATCTACATATAGGACAAATCGTTCAAACTAAACTGTATGACTAATTATTGGATTCAGTGAAGCTTTTTTTGATTCCTTTATTTTATGACCTCTCTTAAGGCCATCTCTTCCTTTCAAAGTTTCCTAAGGCATTCTGATTTTTTCCTGTAGCCCTATCTCACAAACTTATGATCCTCCTATTGCCCACTTCCTACCACAGTAAATTGCTCGCTTGTCTCATGAAATAATTCAGAAAATCTCCAGTTTTTTCACTAATAGAACTTACTTATTAATAAGCTTACATTCATGTAACTTTAGATTTGGAAGCAGTCTAAAGAGATCATTTTCTGATGAAGGAAAACTGACTTAAGGAAAGATCATCAGTTATTAAAGTGGTTAGGTATTAGCTTATCCTCTGCTTTCCTAAATTCTCTCTATGCTATATTTTGATATGGGAGCAATAAATTTGATAAAACAAAATTTTTAAAAAACTGAATAGCTTAGGCATACAAGCTGTTATAATGAATTAGGTTTTGAAGATCATATAAAAAGAATTTCATTTTATATTTGTTCAGTTTTTAAGACATATGAACAATAAACATATTTTAAGAGTTAAGACTAAATCTCTATTTCTCAACCAACAATTTTTAGATTATCATCAGTCTTTGGAAAAAAAGGGGTTTTATTTTATGTAAATAAAATATTATTATTATTATTATATATTTATTAGTCACCTATATAAATAAAAGTGACTGAAGTAAAATTCATTTGACTTTTTTCCCCTATATTTATTCCTACTGTGAAAGTTAAGCAACCTTTTGATTAGTGCCTCATGTACCTGGATATAGTCAGAATGAAAACTATTCCAAGGCATGAGAGGAATTTAAAAATGAGGAGAAAAAAAATCTTTAAAACTTTTTAACCCATATTATTTGTCACACGGGGCAGCTAGGTGGCGCAGTGGATAGAGCACCAGCCCTGAAGTCAGGAGGACCTGAGTTCAAATCTGTTCTCAGACACTTAACATTCCCTAGTTGTGTGACCCTGGGCAAGTCACTTAACCCCAATTGCCTCAGCAAAAAAAGCAAAAAAAAAAAACCCTCAAAAAACATTATTTGTCACACAAAAAATGATTTTAAAGATATCATTTAACCTTTATGCTGAGAGATGATAAATGACAATCCATTATAATCCACTGTAGATAAGAGAATTTTAGAGATTGCAGTTTATAGGCAAACAATTCTCCTAAAACTCTATTTCTCCTAAAATAATTATCTTTGCCATATTATCATTATCAGGGCAGCTGAACTCCCTAAGTTCATATTCAAAATGTGACTTAACTACCTGTGTCACACTGGACAATTCATTAATCTCTCCAAATCTGTTTCCTCATCCAAAAAACAGATACCTACAGTACTTATCCTCAAAGAAATGTTAAAAGGATTAAATAAGATAATATCTATAAAGGTTTTTTCTTGCATTTTAAAGCATTTTTTATTACTAAAGCTTCTTATTTTCAAAACATACGCCTAGATAATTTTCAACATTCACCCTTGCAAAACTTGTGTTCCAACTTTTCCCCTTCCTTACCCCATCCTCTCTACTAGACAGCATGTAATCCAATGTATGTTAAACATGCGCAATTCTTCTAAACATATTTCCACAATTATCATGCTACATGAGAAAAATCAGATCAAAAAGGAAAAAGATGAGAAAGAAAACAAAATGCAAGCAAACAACAACAAAAAGAATGAAAATACTATGTTGTGATCCACACTCAGTCCCCACAGTCCTTTCTCTGGATGCAGATGATTCTCTCCATCACAAAATCATTGGAACTGGCTTGAATCAATTCAATGTTGAAAAGAGCAACGTCCAGAGCAACGTCCATCACTTTTGATTATCACATAATCTTGTTGTTGCCCTGTACAATGATTTTCTAGTTCTACTCATTTCACTGAGTGTCAGTTCATGTAAATTTCTCGAGGTCTCTCTGAAATTATCCTGTTGATTCTTTCTTACAGAACAATAATATTCCATAACATTAATATACTATGACATATTCAGCCATCTTCCAACTGATGGACATCCACTCATTTTTCAGTTTCTTGCCACTACAGAAAGGGCTGCTACAAACATTTTTGTACATGTGGGTCCCTTTCCATCGTTTCTTTAAGATCTCTTTGAGATATAAGCCCAGTATAGACACTACTGGATCAAAGGGTTTGCACAGTTTGCCAGCCCTTTGGGCGTAGTTCCAAATTATTCTCCAGAATGGTTGGATCCGTTCACAACACTACCAACTATGCATTAGTGTCCCAATTTTCCCACATCTCCCCCCCAACATCCATCATTATCTTTTCCTGTCATTTTAGCCAATCTGAGAGATGTTTAGTGGTATCTCAGAGTTGTCTTAATTTGCATTTCTTTGATCAACAGTGATTTAGAGAATTTTTTTCATGACTATAAATGGTTTTACTTTCTTCATTTGAAAACTGTCCATTCATATCCTTTGACCATTATCAACTGGAGAATGGCTTGAATTCTTATAAAGTTGAATCAATTATCTATATATTTTAAAGATGAGACCTTTATTAGAACCTTGAATGTAAATTTTTTCCCCAGTTTTTTCCTTTCCTTCTAATCTTGTCTGCATTGGATTTGTTTGTACAAAAACCTTTTAACTAATAATCAAAATTACCTATTTTGCATTCAATAATGTACTCCATTTCTTCTCTGGTCCCAAATTCCTTCCTTCTCCACAGATCTAAGAGGTAAACTATCCTTTGTTCTTCTAATTTGTTTATAATATCACTTTTTATGTCTAAATCATGAACTCATTTTGACTTTATCTTGGTATAGGGTGTTAGGTATAGATCAATGCCTAGTTTCTGCTATATTAATTTCCAATTTTCCCAGTAATTTTTGTCTAATAGTGAGTTCTTATCCCAAAAGTTGGAGTCTTTGGGTTTGACAAACCCAAATTTACTATACTTGTATTACTATATTTGACTACTGTGTCTTGTGAACCTAACCTATTCCATCTGATTGATTTCTTAGCCAGTATCAAATGGTTTTGATGACTGCTGCTTTATAATATAGTTTTAGGTCTAATACAGTTAGACCATTTAATTTGCTTTTTTAAAAAGATTAATTCCCTTCAAATTCTTGACTGTTATTTTTTTTCTGGCTCTGTAAAATAATTTCTTGGGAGTTAGATTGGTATAGCACTGAATAAGTAGATTAATTTAGGTAGTATTGTCATTTTTATTATATTCACTTGGCCTACCCATGAGGACTTGATATTTTTCCAGTTGATTAGATCTCACTTATTTATATAGAAAGTATTTTGTAATTGTGTCTGAATAATTCCTGACTTTGCCTTGGCAGATAGGCTCCCAAATATTTTATATTATCTAGTTATTTTAAATGGATTTTCTCTTTGTATCCCTTGCTGTTGGACTTTGTTGATAATATTTAAAAATGCTGATGATTTATGTGGATTTATTTTGTATGCTGCAACTTCGCTAAAGTGGTGAATTATTTCTAGTACTTTTTAAGTTGATTCTCTAAGACTCTGTAAGTATGCCGTCATCTCATCTGCAAAGAGTGATAATTTGGTTTCCTCATTATCAACTCTAATTCTATAATTTCTTTTCCTTTTCTTATTGCCAAAGCTAATATTTCCAATACAATATTGAACAGTAATGATGACAGTGAGCAACAATCTTGTTATATCCTTGATATTGGGACTGGTTCTAGCTTATATGTTATTTATAAATGATTTGCAAATTATTTATGATTTAGTTAATCATATCTAGTTTATCTTTTCTCCTTGATCTGATAATTCTGAAATTTAGCTACAATATTCCTTGGAGATTTCATTCTGGGATCTCTTTCAGGAGGTGATTGGATTTACTCTTTCAATAGCTATTTTACTCTCTGGTTCTAGAACATCAGATTTTTTTCCTTAATGATTTCCTGAAGATGATGTGTAGGTTCTTTTTTACATCATGGTTTTTAGGTAATTCAGTAATTCTTTTTTTTTTTAATTAAAGCTTTTTATTTGTATAACATATGTATGGGTAGTTCCCCAGCATTGATCTTTACAAAGCTTTCCATTACAAATTTTACCCCCAGTCCCCTCCCCTCCCCTAGATGGCAGGAAGTCCACTACATGTTAATAATGTTGAAATACTTGACAAGTTATGCAAGAAAAATCCTATCTACAAGAATAAAAAGAAAATCAGAGAAAGGAAACACAATGCAAGCAAACATCAATAGAGAGCATGAAAATGTTATGTTATGGTCCATATTTCATATCCCTCTCTCTGGGTGTATATGGCTTTCTTCACTGAACAATTGGAACTGGTTTGAGACAATTCTTTGTTGCAGAGAGCCATGTCCATCAGAGTTGATCATCATGTAATATTATTGTTGCTGTGTTCTGCTCGTTTCACTCAGCATCAGCTCATGCAAGTCTCTCCAGGCCTCTCTGAAATCGTCCTGCTGGTCATTTCTTACAGAGCAATAATATTCCATAACATTCATATACCATAATTTATTCAGCCATTCTCCAATTGAAGGGCATCCACTCAGTTTCCAGATTCTAGCCACTGCAAAAAGGGCTGCCACAAACATTCTTGCACGTGTGGGTCCCTTTCCCTCCTCTAAGATCTCTTTGGGATATAGGCCCAGTAGAAACACTGCTGGGTCAAAGGGTATGCACAGTTTGATAGCTTTTTGAGCATAGCTCCAAATTGCTCTCCAGAAGGGTTGGATCCGTTCACATTTCCACCAACAATGTATTAGTGTCCCAGTTTTCCCACATCCCCTCCAGCATTCGTTATCTTTTCCTGTCATTTTAGCCAATCTGACAGGTGTGTAGTGGTACCTCAGAGTTGTCTTAATTTGCATTTCTCTGATCAATAGTGATTTGGAGCAACTTTTCATATGACTAGAGATGGTTTTAATTTCATCATCATCTGAAAATTGTCTGTTCATATCCCTTGACCACTTATCTATTGAAGAGTGGCTTGAATTCTTATATATATATATGAGACAATTCTCTATATATTTTCGAAATGAGGCCTTTATCAGAACCATTAAATGTAAAGATGATTTCCCAATTTTAATCCAGTAATTCTTATATTGTCTCTTCTAAGTCTATTTTCCAGGTTAGTTGTTTTTCCAGCAAGATATCTTACATTTTCTTCTATTTTTTCTTTTTGTTTTGTTTGACTGATGAATCATCGAATTATTTACTTCCATTTGTTCAATTCTAATTTTTAGTGAATTATTTTCTTCAGCTAGCTTTTTAAATTTTCTTTTGCATTTGGCCAACTGAACTTTTAAATGAGGTGTTGTGTTCATTGGATTTTTTTTTCCACTTAACAAATTCTGTTTTTAACGAGTTGGTTTGTTTTTTTTTCAAATCTCTTTTGAAACAAATTATGCTTTTTTCCATTTCATCAAATCTATTTTGTAAGGATTTGTGATTTTTCCATCTCACTAAATCTATTTTTAAGGAGTTTTCTTCAGATAATTTCTTTGTTCCTTTTCCATATTCTCTTGCAAAGTTTTTATTTCCTTGCCTTATTTTTCTTCTATCTCTCTTTTAAGATCCTTTCTGAATTCTCCCAAGAAAGCCTTGTGAGATGGGGACCAACTCATATCACCCTTTGGAGCTTCATCTGAAGATGATTTGCTGTCCTCAGGGTTAGAGGTCTGTTCTCTGGCTCCATAAAAGCTATTTATGGTCAGAGATCTTTTTTTTTTTTTTTTGCTCATTTTAAAAAGATTGAGGTGTGCTCTTGGGGCAAAGGCGAGGCTGTCCCAAAGCTCTTTTACAGACAACAGCAGCTTTATGCTGCCCTGAGAGGTGCTGTTGACTTCCTGTACTGGGTGAGCACGGCCAAATCCCATGTTATTCTGGGGTTCAGAGGGTCACTATTTGCCTTTTGTATTTGCATTGGATATATCACAGCTAATCTTGATGATCCATTGGCTTATGAACCAGGACAGAGTAGCCAATGCTGTTGTATTTTGGCTGAGAGCTTCCCAGTAGATTATCCAGCCATGCAGATGCCACACCACCCTGGGTTCCTGTACTGTGCCTATGCTCAGCCCCTTCCCTTTCCTCCCACCCACCCTCCCCCGATTGAAGTTCTTCCAAAATATCTTCTGTTTGAAATTTGTTACACTCCAAATATTTGTGAGTTCTGTTACTCCAAAACCATTTCAGAAGCTTGATCTGGTGTTGACCTGAGGGAAACTAGGAAGACCTGTCTACTCTCTGGCATCTTGGCTCCACCCCATTTTAAAGCAATTTATAAATATCAGTTATTACTGCTATGGAGGCAGTGAAGATGTGTCAGTGATTCCCTGCATAACTGTCATTTCAAGGGTAATTTTTATTCAGGACTGAATTAAAATGTGCCTACAATAAAATACCTCACCTTAATGTTCTTAAAATATAAAATTTAAGATATTAACAATGATATAACTCTGAAAAGTTGCTCCAACTGTAAAAGACCTGAATTTATCTCCCATTAGGATTTAGAAATGAAGTAATAATACTTACCCAAAATAAAAAGAGAACTATTTAAGAACTCAACAAACTTCAGTGATTAGGATATTTCCAAAGTATACAACTTTATCTTTGCTATAATGTACCTATGTGTGTGTGTGTGTGTTTGTGTGTAAGTTAAGATTGAATTTTGCTTTGTTACTGACTGGATGCATGCATACATGCACTCTAATAGACAGACATCTCCCAAAGCAAATTCAGTCCATCCATCATTTTAGCAGAGTTCTCTAATACAATCTAGTCCAACATTTTAGGCAAATCAAAATGCTCTTTGTCTTAATCCAGTAACTCTAAAGCTGATAATCATCTTAGATGTCTAAGGTATGAGGGTAAGTGCTCCAGAATGAGGATATTCCTTCAAGAAGAATTTTGGAAAGCCTACAAAGTAGACTTTTCTGTCTTGGGCACAATAGACTCTAAATGGAAGTGGCTTAATAATCGATTTTCCTCATAGTCTACCTAGTACAAACCCTCTCTTGTTACAGATAAAGAAAATGAGCCCTAGGGAACTTAAGATACTTGCCCAAGGTCACAGAGATAGTAAGCATCACAGGTAGGATTTGAACCCAAATTCTCTGATTCTAGAGTCTCTTATTTCTATTGTATCATATTGCCTCCCTCAAGAGCTACCTCTTTATTTGATAAAAAGCTAACTTATCATCAGTGCCTGAAGTTCATTCACTCTTGCAGCTGAAGTCACTGCCACAAAAATGCCTTCCGTGTTTCTTATTTAAATCTGGTCCCAAAGTGGTTCAAAAAAAATTTCTATGAATTTTCTTAGTATTTACTTGCTATGACACTAAAGGCTGCTTCAACGGTGACTTGCATTCCCCAAAAGACACTTTTTCAAGCTGAATCAGGTCACAGGTTACCAACCTATGCAACCAGTTCAGTTTTCTGCACATTACAGATACTCAACTAAAGCCACTTGTACTTTTTGTCAAAAATTTAACTACTAAAGAGGCTTTGAGGGTCAGTTCTTTTGAGAAAGCAGACCAAAAGTTTGGGTGACAGCTCCATCAAACATGGATCCATTCTTCATCTAAGTAGACTAGCCAATGTCAGGTTCAAAACAGAGAATCAGAGCTATACAAATTGGAAGAATCTACTGAAATCACAGAGAATTTATCTTTATGTTGTTCAAAAAAGTTTTCTACCAAACACTCTTCTCCCTGAGGCAGGGAAAACATCTATAATCATCTCCCTCCCAGGGTTACAATTCAACTTACGAAATGGATACGTTTCTTTAAAAAGTTGGTAGCAAACTGAAGTTATGTAAAATGAATTGTTCTCCCAATAGCATTTTAGCAATGCTGTCTCAAACAAAAGTATTTAATCACAAATCACAAATCTGTAGAAAATGCTTTTAAAGGTTATAAAAAAACAGTATAATAAAAATTGACAATAATACTTAAATACTGATTTAATTGTGAATCCAACCCCCAACTGATTTAATTGTGAAGGCAACAACTTGAAAAACTCAAAGAAACATACTTGGCTGGGTAGGGTAAAAAGGACCAGGATCTTTGGGTATTTTTCAAGGAAAATGATACAATAGCCCATAGATTCCAAAGATTAACATTCACTTCTATGCCCAGGTAAACTATATAAGACTTTGCCCTTAAACATGCACATCTGTCATCGATACAATTGATAGTATTTAATCAATCCTATCTGAATTATTGTTGTTGTGTCCCTATCTTTTGGCAAAGTTTTCCCCCCTTTTCTAATACCAATTTAGTTGATGAAAATCCCCATAAAGAAAAGAATTATGCTTTATTTACTTTTACACCCCTCTCTTTAATATACAAGGCCTTTTATAGGAAGCATTCAATGAAAATTGATTGGATGAAGGAATATATCTAAATCAAATCTAATCTAAAATGTAATTATAGGGATTAAATTACCTACTTCAAAATTTCTAATGATTTGCAAACAAACCATTAAAGTTGTCCTAATGATCTTTAAATAAAATCTATAATTCACCTGTATTATCTATTGAGTGAAGAGTAAATTAAAGGACCACCTAGCCCCATACCTAGAATCACTCCCTAAGTTATCAGCTTCTCTATAAGAAAGAAGTGAAATGTGCCCTATTATCTTACTGACAATTACTAATATATCCTGATTTCTACTGAATTATTTGCTATTCAAAGACTTCAAATCCTAGAGTTGGAAGGGACTATAAAAAGGAAAAAAAAAAAACTATGAAGAGGGACTCCAGAGGGAAGAAATTATATTTATCACTGCAGATCAACATCTTTTCTGAAACTGAAAAGTCTTTTAG
This sequence comes from Myrmecobius fasciatus, assembly GCA_023553655.1. Taxonomy (NCBI): domain Eukaryota; kingdom Metazoa; phylum Chordata; class Mammalia; order Dasyuromorphia; family Myrmecobiidae; genus Myrmecobius; species Myrmecobius fasciatus. Next base: position 100,014 of record JAJPUD010001657.1, on the reverse strand, counting down.
AGTAGCTCAGAGCACCCAGAGGCTAAGTGACTTGCTCAAAGTTATAAAATAGGCTTTTTTGAAGGAGGGACTTGAAGACAGGTATTCCTGGATCTGGATTGTTCTCTCACCATTCCTTCAGGTTGCCTCATGTTGATTACAAACAGGATGGATTATGTATTTTGAAATAGTAACTTTCCAGTCATAAGATGTATGAAAGCAAAGGCTGAAAGATCACTTTAACAGGAATTTATGGATATAATTCCTGCTTTTGGGGGGGAGGGGTGGTCAAGGGAAGGAACTGAATCAAATGAACAATGAGGCTCCTTTCCAATTCTGACCTTTTATAATTTTATATTAGGTTACTCTCTCTATTCAAGTAGATCTGTTCCATAACTCTGAAGAAGGCAGCAGTTGATGGAAGGGAAAGAATGTTCCTATGACGGGCAGCTAGGTGGCACAATAGATAGAGCAACAGCCCTGAAGTCAGAAGGACCTGAGTTCAAATCTGGTCTCAGACACTTAACACTTCCTGGCTGTATGACCCTGAGCAAGTCACTTAACCCCAACTGCCTCAGGGGGAAAAAAAGGAATGTTCCTATGGCAAAGAGACCTTGCCATTTACTACATGTGTGACCTCAGCACCAGTCACTTTTATTTCTTTGGGTCCTACTTTCCTTCACCTTAAAAGGAGCTCTAAATCTATGATCCTATAAATAAATAGATGACTAAAAATTGTATTATGTCTTACCTAACTCTTTTCCAGGACAAATATTCATTTACTTCAATTAATGCTCATATGTCTATCTTGAATTTTCTTCATCATCCTCCTGGACTTTCCCTGAACACTGTAAAGATTGTCAAGGTTACTCCTAACACAACACATTCTATGTGTGATCTGAACAGTACTAAGAGACAATCATCATCCTTGACTTGAACGCTTAATGTTATTATCTAAGATCTAATTAGTTTCCATGGAAAACTGCTTATTCATTTTGAGCTTTTAGTCAATTTGAAATAGGTCTTTTTTATATCTAACCACCTCTCATTTATTATGTGTGATTTCATATTTGTTAGTCCTTCTCTCTAAGTAGATTGTGAACACCTTCAAGGCACTAATCAAATCTTATATTTCTTCTATAACCCCCACACTTACCAAGAAACTAGGCATGTAATATGTGCTCACTGTATACTGGAATCAGTGCTATCTTAACCTTTGAGTTAAATGGACAAGTTCTATTTTGATCACTATTTCTGACAAAATTTGACAGGATCTCTGGCAGACACCCAATGGAATGTGAAGTGGTCTAGTGAGAAAGTACGGCTGAGTGAGAGCATCCAGAGTTTCAGCCAAAAGGAAAATACTAGCACAGTAGTTTACTGTTACTCCAAAAGTATAACAATTTTAAATCAATGTAAGTCTAAGCTAAGAATCTGGCTCTAAGGAAGACCAACACATTTTACTGCATATAGGAGAAATTCAACAAACATTAGTTAATTGTTTGATACAGTCCACAAAAGAGGATAAATCCTAGGGTACACAGAGACAACTTTGCAAAACTTTCACAAATTGAAGAAAGTACTATAGGCAACTGCTCCTGAAGGGTTACCATAAATTCCCAATTTTTAGTCCCATCCAAGTAAGTTTATAGTTTTGAAATCTGCTTTTTAATGAATACTAAAATATGAATAGAAAACTGTAATTTCTTTAGATCTTTAAGATATAACTTCTTACTACTACTAATTCAAGTGGGTTGGGCCGTGTTAGGGTTAGGTTATATTCCAAACTAGAAATTTGCTACACTTGGTTTAAAAGATTGGAATATTCCTGCAAGAAAGGATGGTTTTTTTTTATTAAAGCTTTTTATTTGTATAACATATGCATGGGTAGTTCCCCAGCATTGATATTTACAAAGCTTTCCATTACAACTTTTACCCCCAGTCCCCTCCCCTCCCCTAGATGGCAGGAAGTACACACTACATGTTAATAATGTTGAAATACTTGACAAGTTGTGCAAGAAAAATCCTATCTACAAGGAAAAAAAAAAGAAAATCAGAGAAAGGCAACACAATGCAAGCAAACCTCAATAGAGAGCATGAAAATGTTATGTTGTGGTCCATATTTCATATCCCTCTCTCTGGGTGTATATGGCTTTCTTCAGTGAACAATTGGAACTGGTTTGAGACAATTCTTTGTTGCAGAGAGCCATGTCCATCAGAATTGATCATCATGTAATATTGTTGTTGCTGTGTATAATGATCTCCTGGTTCTGCTCGTTTCACTCAGCATCAGTTCATGCAAGTCTCTCCAGGCCTCTCTGAAATCGTCCTGCTGGTCGTTTCTTACAGAGCAATAATATTCCATAATATTCATATACCATAATTTATTCAGCCACTCTCCAATTGATGGGCATCC